>RJWH01001993.1:255004-281494 GCA_004363575.1 Solenodon paradoxus | reverse complement strand
AGAGGGAGAGAGAGAGAGAGAGAGTAAAAAAGAGTGTTTAGGTTTGGATGCAATTTTTCCTTTGCCTATTATATTCTAGAAATAGCATTTTAACAATATCACACTATTAACAAATAGACCCAAATCAAACTGTTTCCTTTAAGGGAATCAATCATTGAGTTTTAACTCACATTTTCCCAAACAGACTAAAACTTCTTAAGTACAAGCTTCAGAAATCCATCTCAGATGTGCCATGCTGTTGAACGGAAATACTGAGATTTCATAATGAAAGCCGTGGTGCTACAAGTATTCAGCTACGTGGCTCTGAAGCTATATAGGGCATGTCTACCGCAATTCTGGATCTTGTGCATGCTGGCACTTAGCACTTCCTTCTTTCAAAATTGAAGAATAACTTATAAGAGTTCCCTGTAACTTCTCTAAAAAGGAAATGGTGCTGTTTCAGAGGTTCTCATTTCTGAACATAGTGTTTCTCAGGTCATGCTACCTCATTAGAGGACTAAAGGAGGGGTATGCTGTTTTTTTCATTTCTAAAATGCGATCAATCCCAACCCTTGAAATCCTTACAAATTTGGACTATTTCTCAAATTCTCTAGTTTTATTTTTCAGTTGAAAATTTGGAAGCTGAAAAGACCTTAAAATTATCTCATTTGTTTAGTAATAGAGTTCAGTCTAGAAAGATAACATTATAAAGATGGGGAGAAATTGGTTTAAGGTCACAGATTAGATTTTAACTCTCTTGAATCATTGGCTGCAACGCTTTTCTTACTGTATCATAGAGTGCGTTCTAGATAGTAAGGGAATTTTCACTTCTAAAGTAGAATAAAACATCGTTAAAATGATGAGATATTATTTATTTAGTATGTAAACATGAAAGCCTATGAAGTTTCCCCAGGTCTACCAGTATCTACACAATTAATCAGTTCCCTAGTTCTATAGGATGACTCAACCTGATGATTTTAGTAGATGTTAAATATGAGTTGCTTAGTACTCAGATCACCAGGGTTACTATCTACACTGTCATACATCTGGTGGAATTTAGGTAACTCAGCAACATCATAGTGTCATCACCAACAAGTAGAAGTCCTGTTCTATCCTAGTAAAGACCCATGCAAATTATTAAGGTGCTTTCATAACGTCATGAGAATTGGAGTTAGCTGGATTGTAATTTCACCGATGAATCTCAGTTAAAACATGAAGATAAAATATCATGCCTTAAACTTTTACAGAGTAAATATAAAGAAGGTAATTTAGTGGCTAAGAGTTCAGACTTTGGAGGAATCCAATGTTGAATCCAATATTCATTATATTTTATGAAATATTCTAAACTTGTTTCTATTCCTGTACAACAAAAAGTAATATTATTACAATATAAAGAGTAAATGAGGTAATTTCACTAAAATTTTAACATAGATTCTGGGACATATAAAGTAGTTAAAATGGCATCTGCTATTATCATTATATTAATAACTTTGTACTGTTCCTAAATCAATCAGTAAATGAATATGTATTAAGTATCACCCGTGTTGAACTGAGTTCATGACTTGCAGATACAGTAAATAAAGATCAATGATTTCTTTACTTCAGGCTTATAACATGTTCCTTAGTATCAGTCAGTTTCACAAAACTGATGAAATGATGCTCAGGAAACAAAAAGGTCTGCATCAAACATATTAAATCCTCAGTTATCATTTTTAGTAGATAACTCATTAAAATATGATTGCCAGTTGTTAAAACTTTTATTTTTTAGCATTTAAGTAAGAAAACATTATGAACTTTGAAGTCTGACACGTATGGGTTAGAGTTTCAGTTACACAACTCAGCGGTCTTGGGAAAATTAAATGACCTATTTGGAATTATCTCAGGTAGGGTTGTTGTTGACTCAGTGTAAACTTTTCTCCATGAACTCCTAAGGATTCATGACCAAGTTGTGCCAGCCATTCCCTTTCCTGCTCCCCAGTCTTCATTTCATTTTATCCTCTAAGGAAGTCCCGTTTCCTATTTGAGACCTTATGATAACAATATGGCAGCATGTAGTATCAGTGTACTCTGTGCCCTGGCCACATTTTGGGGCTGCCTGTCTCCTCATGGAAACAGTTCTCTCTCTGGGCTCCCCTTATCAGATGATACTTAGTCTTATCTCTGACTGATCCCACCCTGCCAAGACTTTTAATGGAAACTATGACATGTTGTTTAATTGTTCAGGTCAACATGACACTGTTAAGTGTATGTGTGCCCATATGATGCTCCCACATGAAAGTTATAAAATCATTGATACATTTACAGCAATTTTCCATTTTATAATTTTCATTTCAATGGCGCAAAATCCATTGTAGATAAATATGTAGAGGTGGAACAAGGTACTAGAGGAGATCTATAAATCTAGAAAACAAATATCTTTCTTTCACAAATATCCTTTTACTGAACCTTTTAATACTGATAATGATTAATCAAAAACAATTTCTTGGCAATGCAGATGAATTAGAAGTCATGTTTTTGTTTGTTTGCTTTGAAATCACAACTATTAGTAATACTGATAGACTCGAGTAGTCAATGGACATCACTCTATTTAATAAATTTAGATGCCTGTCTGGCTGGATATATTATGTAAACTGCAGCATCTGTAGCAGCATTGCAAAGAGGACCAAGTTGTTCCAAACATTATGTTTTCAAGTCTGCAAATATTTGACACTTTGGTCATGAAGGTTGACATAGCATTGCAATCAATTAAACAAACAAGTTACAAGTGTAATATTGACTGGGAGCACAATGCTTCAGCAAATCTGAGCATTGGAGTGCATGTGTGAAAAAAATCCATCATGTTCTTTCTCTACTATGTATGTATTCAGAATAAGAGCTCAACAAAGTCTGTCTAATATACTACAATGTTCTATAGGCCAAATGGATGCTTAATTTAAAAAATTCCTCCTAACCCTGAATTGCAACAAGCACTTAGTTTCACATTATGTCTACTTCTTTTTAATGATTAATCTATCTTCTTGAAGTTTAACACCTTTCTCATTACTTTAAATACTTTTTTTTCACATGTATACATTCTTTTCTAGCCAAATACATTGAATTCAAACTTTTTTATGTTATTGGTCTTGTTCATAATCACATCATCATCAGTGATGTGTGAGTTATGCTTGGGGTAAGAAATTCAGTCGCTAAATGGGAGAAAGATCTCAGTTTCCTATATCTATTCCTCTCTGTGGTACAGAACATAACAGTATCTTGACCATTTTTATCATATGGTTTAAAAATTCTTATTAAGATAAAATTTTAATTACTTTTCATGCCCTGTGCTCTTAAAATATATGATCTGAAAGTCAACTTTAGAGCAGGGTGTTGGTAATGATGGAGTTTCATTCAAAGTTAATCCAGTGTTTCTATGTTCTAGAAATGCAATTGATCCTGCTTTCCTTTTACTAATAGGTTGTAACAAATGTTATATTGTATGAATTTTGAGAATATGCTACAAAAAGTGTTGCAATTTGAGACATTGATTCTTGGGAAAATTCTGAAGAAATGTTCTCTGAGAACATATTCTTACACATACTAGTAAAGAGCTACACAGAGATGTTATGAGTAGGGTTGAATTTACCACATCACTCAAGTCTGGGGTTAGCAGTCTATGTCAACTGCCATTCAGGTTGAGTGAATCATTTTAGATGTCCAGTCCAGTCAGGCCTCACATGAATTCAACCCTTGGTGACTGTCTGAAATCAATGAGGGATTTCAACAGAGAACCACCACTGAGTGCAGTCAATAAAATACTATAGGAGGTAACAATTACGATTTTAAACTATTAAGTTGTGTTTAAGAATAGGTAGCTAAAATGAGTAATTTAATGATAGTTTACTTGATCACACAAAAGTCTCTATTAAGTAAGTCATATTTGACCTAAATCTTAAAAATAGATAAAAGGAAACTCTAATATCTTCTCTCATTTTATTCAATCCACTGTAGAAAGTCTTATGAAATACACTGCCTTCACTAATGTTGATCTTCTGTAGCTTATTTGTGACCTAATTGCCAATCACTTCTTTATGGAGAAACCCTGTGATCACCATTCTATCACTAACCCTTGTTGCTACTCTATAGCATTTTACATGCCTTTAATACTAAACCTCTGTTATTCTTTGATTTCACCACCTGCTATGGTCTCATTGCTCCCTTCATTAAACCAGGAGAAATTTGAGGAATGACAGCTCTTCTGAGAAGCAGGAATGGCTATGTGCCTGGGCCACGTGCCAAAGCAAAAGGGGAGAAGAGAAGACAAAGAAACCAAGAAAGGGAAGAAATCTTAAAAGATAAGAAAAAGGGCAAGGAGAATTTCATTGATTCACTATAACTTTGGTATCACTCTATGCTTTGACCAAAAGGCTAAGAGGAGACGGTTGGAGAAAAGAAAAAAGTTTTGATATTTTTATAGAAATTAGAATGTGAAATGAACATATTCTTAAAACACTAAATTATATGTCAAGTGTTTTATTATACCACTCATCTCAGTTACATTCTGAGCTCCTATCATATCTGTAGTAAATGTTTAAATAACAATTTTTAATAATGTTAAACACTTACTTTTTGAATCATTGTGAATAAAAACACTCATCTATGTTGGAAAAATATACTGTCATCACTCACTTTTGACATGGGACAGGAAGAATGCAATAGACTTGGAAGAGGTAAAGTAGATTTTAAGTCTCCTCCTACTAGTGCGACTACATTTATTAGGACCTTTCTTGTTCTTTCTTTCTCTGTCCTTCCTTTTCTTCCTTTCCTTTCTTTTTCTCTCATTTCCCTTTCTTCTCTTACTTTCTTCAATTCATTACCTATTTTCTCTGTTCCTTAAGTACATGAAATAGGTTAAAAAATAAACATACACACAAGCACTTTTGTTTTGATAGTGAAAACTTTTCATAAGCTGAACCAACTACAGCACAAATCTGTGGATGAACAGTGAAAAATGGAGATATCAATTTGTGTCCTTCTGTGCTATAATACCAAACTCCAGGAAGATGAACAGCTCTGATGTTTGGACATCTATCAGCTTCACGGCTTCTAGATCAAATAGGCAACCTGAGGAGACATTTTGTCACTGCACAGCTTTTGTTTCTATGATCTCTTTAGTCCCATACCAGTTATAGTCTTGAGTACTTAAGAGACCTGAAATACACAGTTCTCTTCCCTGGAACTTTAATAGCAAAAAAGAGGGTTTTTTTCTTTCTTTTAATCGAAGGCTTAGTCCTGGTTCCGATGTTAACTGGCTGGGGGAATCTTGACAAAATACATTTGCCACTCTGAGTTTTGATCTGTTAATTTACATAATAAAGAAAATAGCATATAGGAGAATTAAGTGTTCAGTGTTAAATAATATCGGGAAATACCAAGGATTTGTAATCAGAAGATACTTTTGAAGACTATTATTATAAAACAAGTATAAAATTTAATCTCAAATGATGTGGATGAGCTGACCCAGTGACACTGACTTTTTACGTTGAGTTACATTTCTTTTACCCCCAAGCTCCTAAAGATTCACTACCAAAGTTGGTGCATTCTTTCCTTTAATTATCTAATCTCATCTCAGTTTACAGAAATCTCTTCCTGTTTCTACTTGAAAGGCTGATGTTGTCTATAGACCTTTCAAAGTACCAAGGAAGAATAAAAGTGGCGACAGAAACAAAAATATAATGAATTATAAAAACGTATATATTTCTGATACTTGCTTCAGTAAATCTTCAAGGGTGGAAGAATCTATTATTTAAGGGCAGAGTAGAATTGGGGGTACACACACACACACACACACACACACACACACATACACACATGCACACATGTCTCAAAGAATAGATGCAGGCTATATTTTTCTTATTTTCTAACTTTTAGGATGTCTGTGTATTGCAGGAACTACCATGAACATTATTTCTTAGATATCTTGGCTTCCTTGTTCTGATAAATTTTGTGGTTGTGTTGTTTTTTGATTAGAGCATTTTTCTAGATACAAATAGCTTTCACATAGTGGCAAGGGTATTGGGAATTGGTGACCAAGTTCTAGAGTTATGTCTTTTGTGTCTGTCCTAATGTTCAATTATAATGTTTCTTCACCAGTACCATTAATTCTAGAAACCATTTCATGAAGTGAAAAGAAATACGTATCACTCAAACTAGTCATAATGAATTTTGTTCTCTAAAATAAAATACTGATTGACATTAGAATTGGAACCAACAGGGGTTGCAGATAGGACACTGAAGAAGGTAGGAATTTGATTTTGGTTATCCAAGCCAGTTAAGTGTGTATGTGAAGACGATCTGTTAACATAGCAACACATGGGACAAATGGCAGATTTATATTAAATTATATTTTAAAAAAGGATAGTTGAAGGCAGAGATTTAGTGGAAAAAATGATTGCCTGTTACTGAGACTCATTGCTCAAATGAAGAATACAAGAAATGTAAATGTGATAGAGAATTTAAAGGAAGCCAATGATAAGTTCATGATTTTAAATTTTCAACTAAAGCCTATGGACAGCTTCTATGACCATCCCTAAATAATTGTTCTTCTCTTTTTACCAAGGACTATATCATGTTTTAATCAAAAGATAAGTTTGATCCTGAGTGCATTGAATTATGAAGGTATATATATATATATATACATATATATATATATATGTAATGTACAGACTGATCAGTTCCAAGTGAAAATTGGGATATGTTTGAGAAGGAGGTGTACTCAAAAGAATTTTAAAACTTTCAGAGAGATTTGGATGCTTCGGAAGAGGCCTGGAATCCCACTGTTAGCACTCCTCTTCCTTCCGACAGGTCCAGCCCTGCCTGAGTTGAACCCATAGTGACTTCACTTGAAGAAATATCTTATAAAGAGATACCTTACCCCTGCCATCCCTCTCATACCCATATCTGAGTTCAACCCAGAGTTTCAATAAAAATGTTTGATTTTCAAGGATACTGATACATAAAAATTGCAAGTCTTTGCAAGTGAGTTATCAGTAAAAACCAGGGAAAAATGCCTGGAAATTAATTTGTTTGGAGCTTATAAAAGGGTGGAAGACACAATATTGAGGCAAGTTTAGGAAAACTTTATCAGATTCTGTTTGAGGCATTAATTTATGTAGCTGAGTGTGGTTATAATAGATGTCCAGCTGATGAACTGAAATCTAGACTCCAGGGTTAGACTGTATTAAATGAAGTTGAGATGCCAGAAACCTACTAGGTATAAAATAAAGGATTCTAAAAATCAGATAGAAAGGCACAATATAGTAGTATAATTTACATACTTAGCCCCTACATACTTTTCCTGAGTTATCTAGAGGATACTCCTCTAAAGCTTAAGAAATACATGAATGAAGAGATAATCAGCATTCTTTAAACACATGCATAAATACATACATACATACATCATACTATAGTGACTCTCTTCTAGGAACCAAGAAAAAAGTAAGGAGTTTCTCCACTTATTGGCATTCCCTGATTTTGGTGGAGATAATCCAATCCCAGAGCATCAGAATTCACAGTGGAAGCACTTTTAACAACTAGGGTTCTGGTGGGCTTAACTTGAGCAACTCAGACCCAGATTTGACTTAGTTCACAGACTGAGAGCATTCTACATGAAAACTCTATGAAGCTTCCAACTATTCAGTGAGAACAGAGAAATGATTAGTCCCAATCTTCTTCACACCTCTCTTCAAAGAGACATGTAAACATTTACCAGGAAACCTAGTCATAGAATGAAAGTAAAACTTAACTTTTTGTGGTTCTAAGCAAGTGCTTATATCTATGGATCAAGAACATCACTCTGATCCATATATCAGAATCAAGGTTGTGAGGTTCACATGATAAATAACATTGTTCTAAGTCAAATCGACTTTAGGTACAAAGAATCTGCAAAGGCATGTTCTTGTTATTCCTTTGGTTGCTGAATATGTAATTGAAATTAGTTGTCAGACATTGTACACTGATTCTTGAACCATGATCTAAGTGATAACATGCTATCATTAAGGAGTAAATGATAGCCCCTAAAAATAGTGCCACCTACCATGAGAGCACTCAAAAGTAAATTCTATGTTCTTAATGAAATAACAAAGATTAGGACCATCAGTCAGTAATTGAAAGATTCAGGTTACTGATTGTCATATTCCATTTAATTCTCACTTTTGGTTTATGTATAAAATTGATAAAGTAAAAAATTGAAATGAATTTCACAAATTTTATCAATTGATGAACACAATGCAATTACTGTTCCATTTGTTGTCTCTTTATTGGAGTGAACCACACATACTTTACCTCTCTGAAATGCAGATACCAAGTTCGCTTTTCCCCATTGTTTTCCATTCAATTTTTAGAGAACAGTAATTTTCCTTTCAACAGGCAGAGACAGAACATTCTAACAGTCTAATCTCAAGACTAGGTCAATTGTCTGTAATTATTTAATCTCCAAAAATTTACATTATCTCACCAGATCACAGGATATACTTCTGGTCTACTATACAGATGGCATTATGTCAATAATGAGGAATAAGCCAATACTGCTATGCTTTACAGAAGATGTGAGAAAAACTCTCAAAGTATTTATATTCTGCCATGCTTATGACATTCTTAGGGATGGAAGAAATCAATGGTTTATAACATATTGTTGTATCATCATCAGAGTGAAAGAAAAACTGCTATATCTTATTATACTCAACACCATGATAAAAGGCACAATACTCAATGATGTCTCTTTGGATCTTGAAGGCAAACACATTGATGTATTTGTTGAGTATATAATAAAGCACCAGCTTTATATGCGACCCCTTCTCCACTTTTGTGTGTTTATCTTGATTCAACTACAGAGCAAGCAGCAGTACCATTTGACCAGTACATCAAGCCATGCTTGAATTATCTGTGATATATAAGGTAGGGATGTTAAATGAAGTCTGTGGCAATCACTCATGATAGAGCCACAGCTCAAGATACAAGGTTTTTAGAACAATATACTCTTCAGCAGATTATTCTTCACTTTTTGACAAATAACTTGTATTCGTTACTGAATGGACCAGGTAAAAGGAGAGAAGGAAAATGTTTTATTGGAGAGCTGGGAGGAGGGGGGATGGAGTGGGTATCTTAAGCAAAGAAAAGTCAAAGTATGTTGTGGAGTGTTCTGGAAACCATAAACCTTTTGTTAGGCTGTAGCACAGAGTTTCTATATGGGAGTAGGTTTATTAAAATGGAAAAATGCTCTTCCCATTATATCATAGACAATGTGTCCAACTCAATTTAAACTAGTCTGATTTCCTCCTGGCTTTAAAGTTCTATAGTGAAGAATGTGTGGTGGAAGATATTTTTCACTTTGGTCAGGACAAGTTGTTCTATCATGAGCCATGCTTGGGTACTGGGAGATTCAGTACACAGCTTGACACAGCTGGAAATGACTCTGAGCTGAAATCAACTCAGCATCCTGCAGTGGCTTAGAAAACAATATATAGCACAGAGCATTTAAGGTCATCATTACCTGACAGTTCTCCTAAAACAGGCTTTATACAAAGAACTGTCTCTGAATTTTTAATATACATATGTATATGCATATTTACATATATATGATGAATTTGAACACTAGCAATTGAATATTTTTAATAAGTGTGATATTGCTGCAGAACAAACACTATATGGCCATAATAACTGTATTTAGGTATGCTGTGTCATTTGGGATTTGAGTTCTTGGCAGGTGAAATATAAAATATTCATTTTCTTATTCACTGTATTTCTAGTTCCAGAAATAAAACTTTCAATAATGGATTTTTTTTTTCATTCACCAACCTAAGCTCTCAGTAGGAAAAGAAAATAAAAAGTCAGTTTTCAAGTTTCCCTTTTATTTAAGAGGAACAAAATATCATATTATATGAACTGACAGTAAACTCTTTCCACATTACTGAATGATGGATGAATATAAGCTTCATTTGACCAAATCCTTCATGGGTGCTTTTTTTCATATTAAGTACCCTAAAGAATATAAGACTATCTAAAAGATATGTGTGTGTATGTGCGCACATGTGTGTAATTGTTGTTAGTGTCTCAAAGCATCCTTTCAAAGAATCAATAGTTAAGTTTTGCTTTGTTTTTTATTATCTTTTCTTTCCATTTGTCTGGGAACAGAAAATAATAATATAGCCATTGAGACCCATTAAATAAGCAGGCCACAACAAAAAGAAAAAGAGGGTGGAACTCCACAACACTAAACAATGGACAAGAGTGAAACTTTGAGATGCTCAGATCACATGTCAACCAATATTGAGTACTCTCCCTATCCATTCAAAGTCGGACTTACTTTCTATAAGATGGAGTTGCTCCTGGCAAGAGAAAACATGCCTTTTTAATATTCTTTCTAGGCTTTATTTTTAGAGCAGTTAGGTACAAGCAATACATGTTTTAATCTGTATCTCAGCCACAGAGTGAAGCATATTATTCATAAAGATATTCAGAATAATGTATTTATTTGTTATTCATTTATTTATGTTTACTTTTTAAATGTGAAAGAATCAAGTTATCTAATTTTTTCTTCATCTGGATTGGTTTGAGATATTCTTCAAATAAAATACATATTTTTCTTCTTGTAATGTTAATTCTTCTTCAGAGATGTATGTGTATGGGGGAAACATTTTGAGAAAGTTACCAGCCTTAGCAACTGGAATATGCTTGACATTTTAAGACCTCTCAATGTTTTATTTAAATTTCCAACACAACTAACAGAAATGTGTTGAATGGACAGTCTATTTATGTTGGAACAAAAATTATGCTGAATTGCATTCTCTTTTGAAAAATTTATACTTTTATCACAAAAACAAATACATCAACATTCACAAAGTCAAAACTCATGATTACAGTAAAAGTCAAAATAAAAACCTGAATATACCAAAGAAAATTAAAATGAATGTTTAATTGAAAGAAGTCTTAAGTAATAATGTTGGTAATATTGTCAGAGTTTCAAGATTTTGAGAGTAAATAGAGTACTATACAAACATGACACATGAAGGAATTATACCCTGGACAAACCAGGGGCAACAACCTCCGAAGACCATATTTGGAATATATGTCGTTAAAATCCTTGCTAATGCAACTAGATGGCTCAGAAGCAGTTAATATTATAATTTTCTGATGCTGTATAAGTTTTAATTTTAGAGAAATTTTTGAAACACAAGACAAAAGTGAACACAAAATATAACTATTCTTACTTTTTTGAAAATATTTTTCAATAGACAGATATTTCACAGGTCCCTTTAGCTAATAAAATACTCAAAACATATCCAGTCTTTCATTACTTCCTGATTTTATTTTGTAATGTGTAGTTTTGAAATAATTATAGACTTAGGGAGTTTTAAAAATAATACAAGTGTTTTTATGTAATCTTATATCATTTAAAAAATTAATGCACCATTGGTTTACAATAATATGTTTCAAGAGAAACTTATATATTCACACCTTGATCAATATGTATAGTTCTCCATTCCTACTACTAAAGTTTTAGTGCCAGTCAGCACTATTTACTTTATCCTTTTTACTACTAGTTCCCTCCTTCCTTCTGCCTCCCCACTCTGATAACTATCATTTTCATTTCAGAATCTAAGAGGTTTTTGTTTTTTCTTAAAGGAAAGTTGTAGGTTGGAATGATGGCAAGTTGGTAGGCAGGAAGAGAGAGGAGGAGAAAACATTTATTTATTACTTTATTTAGTTGCTCATCTTGGTTGGTTTCCTCAGCCTGGGTCAGGAATAAGTGTACTTGAGATGTATATGGACTGTGCCAGACAGAGGCCTTGGACTTAACCCCTAAGCCACCAAGGTGGGACAAGAATATTTTTGATGTCTTGTTGTTTTGTTCATTTTGTTTCTTTAAACTCCACCTGAGTGAAATAACTCCAATTTTTTTTCTCTGACCTTATTTTGCTTAGCATAATTGCTTCAAGTTCCATCTAAGTTGTTGCAAAAGGCAAGATTTCATCAGAACCAATAAGATGTTGGATACATACTCAATGGAATACTACTCAGCTATAAAGTATTTCTTTATATATATATAGATATATATCTATATATATATATCTTTTCTTACTTTAAGACCTCAGGATTCTTCAGTAAAAGTAGATCAATTGATTAATTGGGACACATTTCCCAAAGATAGATTGTTATAAATAAAGTAGAGCATAATTGTTAAATAACAAAACAAAACGATACATAAATCTCCCTTCAAGAAAAAGGAGTTCCCTCTACCCACCTATGTATAGTTTCTATCCTCCTTTTCCCACCTGCTGCCATTCCTGTCTCCTGGCAACTATGGATTTGATATTTACCACCATTATTTCTTTTTATGTTTGAGAATGTTACAGAAATGGAATCAATTAGTTATAACCTTTAGAGATTGTTTTTTTAACTAAACACAATGTCCTATACTATCATGTGGGGAGTGTATATTTAATGTTATAATAAATAGTCAAACTCTCTTCTTGAGTGGCTGTAACCTTTACATTCCTAGCAGCAATGTATGAAAAATTTTTGTTTTTGTTTGTTTTTGCATCCTTAATAGAATTTCATATTGCCATTTTTTTTTATTTAATTTAGCCGTTCTGACTAATATGTAATGATATCTCATGGCATTTTAAGCTTTCATTTAGTTGATGATAATGTTGAATATTTTATTTGATATTTGTATTTCCTCTTTGGTGAAATGTCTGCTTCCATTTTTTGCCAATTTCATAATTAGATTGTTGTGTTTGTTTTATTTTGAGACTTTTTAATGTATAAATCTTGATTTGAGATAGCTTGAAATATAAGATTATAGAGACATGACATAATAACTAGAGCACAAGAACAGATAACAATTACTTCCTCTTAAATTGTGCATTCATCTTCTTTTCAAGCACATGCACTGTTGTCAAAATATGACCATAAATTAGGTTACAGAGAAAACCTCCATAAGTTACATAATGTGAAAATAATATAAATAATATTTTCAATAAACAGACATTATAAGCACCATTTAAAAAGTCATTCTACCTTAAAATTATAATTCTCTTTGACACAGCTCTTGGGCCTCAAGGGGATTACATACTAAAATAACAGAGTTTTTTAATACGTAATGTTAGTAATGATAATAGAAGCACTACATATATTCTTATCACTGCTCTAATTATACCTCAGAAAAATTTGATAACTAAAAGCCATAATAAGTAATAATAATAAGTATATTAATAAAATCAAAAAATGAAAATAAATGACTATATTTGTCTTAACTAGAAAATATATTTTAAAATGCAGAAGTTATAAGAAAAAGAGAAGAAGCATAAGAAAATGATGATAATTTAAAAATATTATTTAGCCCAATTTTCTAAATGGGGAAAATAAAATAGTTAATTATATCAAATAGAAATAATGAAGAATATATAAAAGTGTCACAAAAGTCTGTTGGCATAACTCTATGAAAAGATATTTGAAATCTAATAAAATAATTAATTTTCCAGGGAGATATAATTTGCTAATACATCCCCAGTAGACATAAAATGTTTAAAATCAATTATTACAGGGAAAAGCAGAAAAATATTTTCAAAAACATGTTCATAAGAAAACAAAATGCAAACAAGCTAACTAAAAAACTAATAAAGATTACACCAAAGATCTTACAAATCACACTCATGAATGAGTAGAAATATCCTAAGTATTGTATTATATAACATAATTCAACAACATTAAGAATATATCATCTTACAATAAAATGGGACATAGTTCACAAGTATAGGAATGGTTCAGTTTTAGGAAATCATCAATATAATTATCATTAATGATCAATGTTATGAGAAAAAAGAAAATATTTTATTATCTGCATGTATAATGAAGCCCTTACTTAGCAAGAGTCAATGTTTGCTTCTGATTCAACAAAAAATATTGAATGAGTAATTAATTGGTACTTACCTAAAATGTTAAAACATATATGCCTCATTCCAAAAGCCAGTGCCCTACAAATGGAGAATACTAGAGTCTTGCTTGCTAAAATCAGAAACAAAAAAGAATGCTGCTATCACTATTCCTTTTTAATATTTCATTGAAGATACCAGACTTGGCAGCCAAAAGGAAAAAAAATAGAGGCATTAAAGTTAAAAAAGAAAAGTTTTTGAAATATCTTTTGAAGGTGATATAATTTTTAAAATTTTATTGGAAGGAACATTGCCTTATAAAAATATGCAGGTTTGAGTTGCATCACCATATATCAAATCTGTAGATGATACATTGCTTAGCTCCATCAGTCCAATTCTATTCTTCACTATATAATTGAACCTTTTTACCCAATTTGCACATCTCCATCTCCCTTCTCTTCCATTAACCACTAAATTGATTCTATAAAGTAAAAGTCTACTGTTTAATTTGATTCATTTGTTGTTTGGTTCCTCTATATAATTTTATATCTGCAAAGTGCAAGAGATTTTATGTTGAAACTAATACAAATAATAAGAAAATTTAGTCATGTAGAAAGATATAAAAATTAATGTACAAATATCATTAATATCTGTATGTACATATACTAGCTAGTTAAGAAATATAATGAAAGAGATGACTTTATCTGCAATAACAAAATAAAGTATATTGGAAATAAAATTAATGAGAAATGTACAAAAATTGCATGTGGAATACTTTTCAAAAACTCCTGAAAGTCACATAGGTAGACTGGAACAAATAGAAAGACACCAGTTTTGAATAACAAAATTCAACATCAGAAAGAGTTCCGTTCTCCCAAAGTTGAAATATAAATTTGTCACAATCTCAATAAAAATATTCCCAAATATTTTTTATTCTGAAGTTAGAATCCTGATTCTAAAATTCATATGGAAAAATAAATAAGCAACAATTGTTCAAAAACACCTGCAGAAGAAAAAATTACGAAGGAGATGGGGCTGTACTTAATATAAAATATAGCACTATAATACTGTATTGTATTATGTTCCAGTAGTGCAATACACTATATTTTCTACTAAGTCCTATACTTAAAACCAGTGATACTAGTCCACGAGTAAACAAATGAAATGAAATAGAAAATCTAGAGTAAACTGAAGTACAAAGAAATATTTAGTGTATGACAAATGTGTCCTTTTAAGTCACTGAAGAAAACGGAATTTTTAATATGAATAAATGGAGAGCCATTTGGAAAGAAAAGATCAATTGCCACCACACTTCAGAGGCTTTCTTCATCCAGGTTACTCAGGCTTTTCAGTCTTTAAAAAGAATGAGGACATATTTGAAATTCAATTCTTTTATATTCCTTCCTTTTTTAAAAATTTTTGCTTTCCTTCCTTGATTGATCTCATTCCTCTAAATAACTTTAGTATTCAGTTTTGTCTGTTTTGTTTGTTTTTTACTTGCCAGACTTTAATATTACTGTGTTAAAGAGAAATGATGTTTTTCTTTCTCCTGTTAGTTATTTCCTTCTGTACCTAAAACCTTCTATAATACTTCTTGAGTGAGCTTGGAAAATAAAAGTAAGCATTTGTGATCGACTTCATTTCTTGATCTTTTTCAAATTGAAGTTAATTGCATTCTGCTCCTCTCCTCATACTGTAAAGTTATAAGGGATTTGAATTCATAGAGAAAGAAGACCTGACTTATGGGAGACAAGTTCAATTAAAAGTTCAATTTCTGCTGATTGGGCCCAGAATATTTATAAATAAACAGGGAATGAAATTTTGAAGAACAGATAATTGTGAAATGTTGGGTTCTAAGGTGACTGGAGAGAATGAGACTTTAAAAATTAACCCCATAGATATATGGTCAATTTACAACAAAGAAACATTGTTGTGAGTGTTTACATTGTATATAGATTATACATTGGGGTAAAGATAGATATAGTTTCTTTGGTCTTTATTTTCAAGTCATGTCATCTACAAATAGAACAATTTTATATCTTTCTAATTCTTATGCCTTTTATTTCTTTTTCTTGCCTGATTACTCTGTCTAGGACTTTCAGTACTATGTTGAATAGGAGTGATGAGAATAGACATCCTTGTCTTATTCCTGATCTAAGGGCTTTCAGATTTTCACCGTGAGTACATTAGCTGTGTACTTGTCATACATGATCTTTTAGGGATTATTTAAATATTGGAATAATGTGAGGAAATCCCCTAAACGGGAATGTTCAATTTTAGAAGGAAAAAAAATTATTTGAATGGTGACTATTTGGATAGACCTCAAAGTAATTGATGCAGAATTGTTTATATCTAGATCAGAATCCTTGACAGGCAAAATCTCTAATGCTCTCTGGTGGCCCCAGAAGGAAAGATTTAGATACAATGATTAGCTTTCCCCATTAAAATCAATGCGGATTTCTCTTGATAAAACTGCAGCTCTCTTCCCCTGTCCAATTTAAGAGAACAAAATGGTGGTAGAAGGGAGTTGGGGTGTGGTTGATCAGGGGACATTCTTCCACTACTAATGTTTTTTTTTTTTTTTTTTCCATATGGTAGTACTTGCAGTAATGTAATACCTTTTCCTGTCTCAACCATTTCGCTCTCTTCTCCAGGAAGAGAATTCATTAGATTGGTAATTTTGCATAAAGAAAATAGACATATGTGACTCATCTTAATCCATTCTCGAGGGTAAGCTGTCCAAAAAGATCATGCATATGTCTATTTTTTCCAATTCTGAACTTTAACACGGTGAGTTTTCTTCCTATGTGTGAGTTCTGCTCTAAACCAAAGCTTCACGTGATAGATGAATGCCTTTTCTTAACTGATTCTCAATATTAGAACTTGTTACAGATTGAAGGCACTATGTCCAACATTAAATAGAAAGAATAAAGCATATTGATGAAGAGACGTATCCTGGGGTCAGATTAAGTTCATACCCTGGGTTCAGATCTGAGCTCTACTACTTACTAGCAAGGTGACCTTGGTCAAATTATTTAATATCTCCCTGCTCCATTATCATTTATATGTAAAATAAGGTATTAACTTCCATAGTGTTTAATGAGGATGAAAAGAGTTAATATATGTACATTGTTTTGAACACTCAATCACAGAAATACTAAATATGTTTGAAATATTATTATGAGTCTCATTAATAAATAAGATTTTCATCTTTATAGTGTTTTTTTTGTCATATTGTTCAGTTTATTCTAAAGGCTAGTGAGAAAGAAGGATGCTATTTTGTTATGTCCCTAAAACTCAGGTGCTCTGCATAAGCTACATGGATGCCCAGATTTTTCCTATTTGCTTTTCAGCTACAGGACCCCAGTCCTCCATACAATTTTAGGTCTGTACTACAGACAGACTTACAAGAATTTTTGAAACCATGAATTTTATACTTCTCAAATGTTGCTGATAAAATGAAAGCTCATAGTGGCATTCTCATTTGACTCATAAAATGAACTTGGCACTAGATCAATCTCTCTCTAGTTAGACCATGATGGTGATATTATAAGAACCTCATCTACTTACTTTTATCCAATCCAATGGACTGACTTTAAAATGGTAACAGTCAATTGGATATAATTTTGCCTGGTAAACCTGGTTCTACATTCTTTTTAATATACTTTTTAATATACTTCATGAATGTGCTGCTATTTGTCAAGAGGGAGAAAGCACACTGACCTTTGGTGTCATACTTCAGTATTTTTCTTAACATCCTTATATTTGGCAAAAACTATACCAAGTTTTTGTCAAATAGATGTCAACTCTGGAAAGTTCTAAGCTCTTCTATGTTCTCCCAGTCTATTGTATGAGTTATTCTAGTGATTATATGAGACTCTCTTATTATAATTTTATCCAAAATACTTTAGATCTATATTTCATTAATTAGTTACCAAATACTGTGAACCTAATGCATTGGATTCTCTGTTGTCTATATAAAGACATAAAAATGCATGCATCCCTTAAGTAGAACACAGCATAGAGACAACACAGATACATTTTAGAAGATAATGAAGAATTAAAGATTATATGTGTCACACACAAACTTGAGGACAACTCTACAAGCCAAAAAAAGCCCTCGTTTTCACTTAAAAATACAAACCCTTCCCTTTATAGTGGGTTGTGAGAAAAGCTTCTGTTTGTAATTACTCAAAGATTCTTTTTACATAAAAAGCCCCTGGGAAATTATATTATGACAATATATTCTAGAAATTATAAGATGGAAATAGATAAAATCTAAGTACTTTAAGATGCCCCAGAGGTTAATGATTCCTTTTTCCTCTGGTTGCATTACTCCTGCAGCTTTCTGCTCTGACAACAGTTTATCTTGTCCGCAGATACAACCTGAGATTCAGTGATGTGAGGATCTTCTCAAGCAAACCAGTCTTATTTGTTGGTGACTATATTCACAATGTATTAAGTCAAACTCTGCTTGCTTCTGCTTTCTAATTATTATCATGAATTTTTGCTCTCAGAGTAACATGAAATACGCTTAATACATCTTTCACATAACAGCTTCTCAAATATTTCAAATTACCTATGATTAAATCTTCTTTGTTCCAGTTTACAAGTATTCTTTATACATAACATAAAGATGGTGAGGGATCACCATCTTATTTCAATCACATTTCAGGAACATATTCTGATCTTCTAAAACAGCTTTTAAAATATGTACCCAACAAATCAAACAGAAGAAAAAAGTAAGAATTAGAGACAATTCTCCTTTCTCATTCAGATGCCTATTGATTAATCATAAGTTAGATTTAGCTTTTGGGGAAACTATCATAATTGGATAAAATGACTTGAATTTCAATTTCAGTTTAAAGTCCCACATCACATCTCTTCCACAAATTTGTAATTGGCTTGTGAGTCCTAAATTGGTGGGGAGAAAAAAAAAAACTGTTAAAGGTAGAGAGGTAATTTAGAAGTCTTTTAGCTCAATTTATAAACTATAAATTTCAGGGTCAGAAAAGACACATTACTTGCCAAGATTGTATAACTTGTATGCTGGAGTCCAGTTTCCCCTTTCATGTTAGTTTCTGCTGAATCTTCTAGTTGATTATTTGAAAGATCGGCACCTCATTATTTAGATGTTGATAATGATCCTGGATGACTTAGTCTATAATTTCTTTTTCATGCATTTCATATTCTAGTGTTAGAGTTCAGAAAAGAAAATAGATAATGGGAATAAAAAATAGAAAATGTCTTTGTGCTAAGAATTTTTATGAAGAATCCCATAATATTAAGCTCTCCACATATTTAATATAATCTTTAAATGTTATTATTGTTCAAATTTTCTAGCTATACTAGATAATTTAAGAGCATTTCTTTAAAAATTATTTAAGCACTGTTATTCCTCATTATAGCACGTAAATGGATATCAGCCCTGAAAATAAAACAAATAGTTTCACAGTAAATAAAATATTATTGCTAGTAAATTGACTTCACATGACCCATATTAGTTTTGGAATTGCTTTGTGTAGTAGCGACACATACTTTATTCTCTACAGCTATTGGAGAAAAGAACAAAACCAGGTTTAGATAGGTGACTGTCAAATCCTACATACAACTTAAAGGAGAACTGGAGAGAGAGAGACCAATTGGAAATTCTTAGCAAAATTGTGTACGCTACCAAGCACATCACAGACACAAGAGATATTCAGTGAATGATTCACAGCTCCATGTTTCAACCTAGTAGAATGATGAGTTCAGCATGACAATAATAAATACTTCAATCTCAATTGAACTCACAAGTACATTAGTAATGAATAAAAGCTGTTCTATCCCATTCTAAAACTGGTTACTGCATTGATAATAAACATTAGAGAAGTTTTTTTTTTGCATCTGCCAACAATTATCTACTTGTCATAACTTGCTAGTAAATTGACCCTACTTGGCCCATATTAGTTTTGGAATTCTTTGTGTTCTAGTGACAATATACTATATTTTCTTTAGTTATTAGAGAAAAGAACAAGACCAGATTTTGATAAGCAACTATTTCAGTCTCTCTGTATCAAAAAAGTCTTTCATTCCTAGTAAAAAGAGTACTAGTTGATTTTGTTTTGAGCATGTACAAATCTACAGTGTTCCATAATCTGAATGTTGCAAAATCAGATACCATTCTGTTTCTGCAGTATTTCATAGATAGTGCATTTTTAAAGTTTTTCCTTTGTGAAAATTTGTTTTCATGTTATTATGGTAAATCTCACCTCTCCACAATTTCTTCCTAACACTATTATCTAAGTGTCAATTATGTAACTAATTATGAACTCCAAAGAAGAAATTGAGTATCTCTATCATATTTTATCTTCTCTCCATGCTCATCCTTCTTTCTCTTTCTTCTCCTTTCTAAATAACTTTATACCTGATCACTACTACAAAGCATCACTGACATTTTGAATTTTTTTCAAAATATGCTTAGAGCATGATATTCTGATATAAAGTAAGATCTACGGAAGGCACAAATTTTCATTAATTTATCTTCCCCAAATTTCTTTTATTTTTCTCAAATTTAGTTCTGAGAAATGAATGCTATATTCAGAATCATGTAAACTTTGCACAGGAAAAGGCCCAGAGAGGATTTATTCCAATTTCAAACAACAAAAAAGTCACATAAGCTATCAATTTGACGTGGTTGCCAGATTCTGTTGGATCCCTTGCAGTGTCACTGATGGAATTTTATAGCTTTGCAAGTGATAATATTTTTTTTAAATTCTTCCTTCTTGAGCTCATAACTTCATTATTTAATTTCCATCTATTTGTTTGGGTCTGTCCTCTGAATTATCACGGAAGGTATTCTTATTTCTAAGAATGCAATCTAAAAGAATATACCTAGTTAACTGCCATTAGATGCCTAGTAGAATATAAGACCTGGTAAGGGAAAAGTATTTCTCATGTCTTCACTGCATAAGGATAAGAGTAGTAAGAATGATAATTTTTTAAACCTAACGTGTGAAGAAAAAAAAAGGAAAAAGAAAAAGCTGTGAGTTGTCCGGTTTAATTTTTTTTCTTAAGAAAAAGGCAAATTCCTGTGTAGAAAATAAATGTGTGCACTCATTGTGTATATCACATTTTAAAATTCTTTCCATGTTCTTTGTATTTTATTATTTGTACAACAGATATATTTATATTTGTATTTACATGAACCTTATCACAGAAATAACTTATAGTTTGAAATTGCATTTACCAAACCATGGTTTTTGGATTTTCTTATTCAAATTTCATCTCTCTTTTATTTTCATTTTCTCTTTCCTCTTAAGACAGAACGTGACCTACTTTCTTGATCCAGAGATAAGAATTTACATACTGCATGCCTGAAAAGAAAGCTTTTAAGCCATTTTATTATTATTATCAAGTTTTGGCTGGCTGACATAGTCTATGAATAAAATAAATTCACCATTAGTTTCCTGTACTTATGGAATTATATGTAAATAACTTGATTTGAGGATTGAATGATGCTACAGTGTATGGGTAAGATGAATGCTTACTGAATATGACATTTGTACTTGTTTTATGGAATTTCCCAGTGTACATGTCAGCAATGAGTACAGTATCAGAAGTGTGCAAATATATGGCTTTATACAGCACTGAAGGTGCTCAATCAAAGATAAAATAAGAGAAAATACACTTGGAACAAGGGCAAAGACCTTAATTATGAGTCAATTTAGCTGGTCAAGGAGAGCATGTGTCCTGAAGACACAGATACTTAAATCTTCTCAATATCAGGAAATTTAGGTCACTAAACTATGATCTCAGAGATCATAATCCAATTGAAGCCTCTGTCTTTCTGAGTTCTCTAAGCTGACAATTAGAAACACTTTTGTTTCTTTAAGAAAAATAAAATGTCTCCCCTTTTCCATCTTGAGCTCCTTTTATATAATATTTCAAATAAAAAGGAAAACTTGTATTTAAATTGGCAGGTAATGTTAGAAGAAACAAACAAAAGGAAAGAACATAGTAGATATAATTCCTTCCTGCATTTGTCTGCAGACAGAAGGGTTTGTGAAGATAGAAAATGTGAATGATACATGATTAAATGTGGAGAGTGGCAAGGTCTTCCCTACATTTGCAAAGAACACCATAGATACTGAGCATCTACATTTGACTAGACTGTGTTATTTATTTTGTACTCATTAATTTATTGCATTCTCATAAAAATCTCATGAAGGATCTTTTAATCTTGTTTTTGTGAATGGGCAAAGGGAGACTAGGTAAGGTTAATTGATTTGTCCCAGCTCATACAGAAAAATTTGGCAGATATGCTCTGATAAGAACAAGAAATTATCTTTTATTTAACATAGAACCCACACTGAAAGGTCCTTATTCAAATGTAAACGTTATCAACAGAAGTTATATCCCACATGTAAGTAAAAATGCTCATTGGAAATAAAATCAACTTAAGAAAAAAGTAAGTTAAAGTTGCTAAGCTGATAATAATAGGCTTAGGTGATGGAATCATCAGTGATGAGACTGGCTTGGGGCATTAGCGGGTAGGAGGCAGTATGTTGACTAAAGACAAGAGGCCCCAAGATAAATTTGAAGAACTTCATAATTTTCTAACTAAGAAAATATAGTTTTATTGTTATGTTTTAATATATTTTGAGTATTCAATAGGAAAAGATAAAAATGGAATAATTTTCAGAAAAAAGTCTGTTATATTATGTCAACATAAGGAATGGTATACAAGTGAGATACCGAGGCTCTTGAAGGGGAAGCTTTACCATCTATTATCAAGCAATTGTCGTATTTTTTGTTAGATTCAAAGGAGAATGATGAATGACTGAAAACTCATCCAGGCAGCATATTTTGTTTGGAGAATTGAGTCATCAGATTGCAGGTAAACATATGTAGATCTGGATGAGATGGAGAGACATGGAAAAAGAAAGTCCAAGTTAACATTCTCTTTGTGACCACAAAGAACTTTTTTCTTTTGAAGGGAGAATTTGAAAATCCAGTATATGATCATAAAGACAGCAAACATTTTTAAATGTATAGCTACTGAATTGAAAATTAGACCTAATATTAACATACAAAATGATTCTATTTGAAAGTCAAATAAAACATCTGTGAAGTGCATAAAGCAACAACTATGTTTCTAAAAACAACTGGGATCAACTTTAGTTGAAAACAGTTAATGAGTGGTAGCAGAGATTATCCCTGTCTAATTCAGCTATAATTTAAGTGGTAAAAAACAGAAAAATAAAGGAACACAACTATTCACACAAAAACAAAAACTGTTTTGCCCTGAGTTAAGCATTAGTCAAAACTAGTTGATTTATGACAGTCAGGTGAACTCTAGGAAAAAACAAAACAAGACATGTTGGAATCTTGGCAGTTAAGGATAATGGATTATATAGAATCACCTTGGAAAATCCAGGGATAAGGAAATAATATCCTAGTAATACAATTAAATAATGTAAAGACACATAAGGCTCTTGTTTCTAATTTGGACACAAATACAAGCAGCTATACAAATCAAGGCTTCAGGAGGTCTAAACAACAGAAATTTCTTGGTACCTGTATCATATGGCTATGTCCATTCAGAGATCCACATCAGAGATCCTTGAAAGAGTAAGGAACTTGGGTTTTCTCTGATATCAGACTGAGACCTGTATCAGAGGTAAGAAGTAGACTCTGGGTAGGGTGATATACTAAACAAAAGAGGCAAGGATATGTTGCCTGTGACATTTAAAGTATTATTGGCAATACAGGAAATAATACTATTTGATCCTTATAACAGGATTGGAATCATTACTTCATTCTCTTTCCAAAATATTAAACAAGCATCCTGCAACTCAGTTGTAGGGATGAGGTGACAATAAAGAGTGAGAACCTAGTTGACTCAAAGCCTAGAACAGACAGATCTTACAAATGAGAATTATTAGTGAATCTACCTGGGGATAAAAGAGAAAGAAGCTGAAAGAAATTAGAGAACAATAGTGACAGGGGTCTTATTTCTTTAATCCTTAAGAAAATACAAATATAAAAAATATGTCAATGCATGCACCATATAGAAAGATGTCATTTATGACATAAGAAACTCAAAGTATGAGAGGTATGAAAAAATAATCAATTTTGGTATATGATTGGATTAACTTAATAGCTTAAAATCAATTATTATAAATTTAATATATTTTATATATGTCCCATAGTAACAATATACAAAATACTTATAGAGGAGCCATAAGAGAAAATGAGAAATGAATCAAAGCACATTACTGCAGAAAAAAATCAATGAAATAGAAAAGACAGCAAGGTAAGAGAGAGGATTTTAAAAAACACCTAGAAGACATGAAAAAAAAAAATTATAAATAGAAGTAATAAGTTGTTTTTTGTATGTTTTGAAAACACATATGGATCAGATTCTCAAATTAAAAGACAGACCGGGTGAAGAGATTAAAAAAAAAAAGAAAAAAAAATACCTGTGTTATCTACAATTGACTGACCTTAAATTTAAGAATATGTATAGACAGTGAAAGGATGGACAAAGACATTCCCTGCAAATTTGACCAAATGAAAAGTAAAAATCACCATACTTATATTGGATAAAACAACCTTTGAGTCAAATCTGCATAAGAGACAAAGAATGACACTATATAATATAAAAGTCAATTATTATGAGGTAAAGACATAATTATATATGTCCCTAACACCATGTCACTAAACTGTATGAAGTAAAATATGATACAACTGAAGGAAGGAATAGACAGTAACTCAATAATAATAAGAGGTTTAAATAACTCACTTTCAATAATGGAATAAATAGAAGATCGATCAGATAACAAAGGATTTGAACAACTTTATAGACCAAATTTGCTTACCACACATATTTAGCATATCCAAATAATACAATTAAATAATTCAAAGACACATAAGGCTCTTGCTTTTAATTTGGACACAAATACAAGCAGCTATACATTTAAGGCTTCAGGAGATCTAAAAAATAGAAATTTCTTGGTACCTTTATCATATGATATAGAAATAAAGGTCTTCAATGATAAATAATAGCTAATGGATTTTGCTTCACTAAGCCTACAAATCAAGAAATCATGAGATACAACCTGGTGGCTTAGTGATTAATATATAACCTCCAGGCTGCATAATCACATACATTCCAAGGATCCAGGTTTGCCATCCATACCTGAGGGGGAACACCCAAGATAAACAACTAAACAAAATAAATAAATAATTTTTTTAATTCCCTCACTTCCTGATTGTTTGCCTGCCTTCATTCCTACCTGTACCTTTCCTTCAAAAAAATAAATAAATAAATAAATAAATAAAATAAAAGAATTCTTCAGAAGGGTTTTACTATGAGGAAAACAAAAACAGAGCCACCAAACCCTAAGAATGGTAATAAAAGTAAACCAAAAGTAGAACAAAGTTGGGACCAACAAGAGAAAATAAACAAACAAAAAACTAAAGGAAAAAGAAAAACATGAAATCAGTATGAAAATATAAGTATTATATGACATGGACTCATAAAAGATTACCATAGAGTGTTAAAGTTACAAACAATCAAATAACAACCACAAAATCCAATCCTAAGGAGATACATTGTTGAGAAGTAGTCACACTGGAAGAAATGACACTGAAAATTATCCAGAAGAAATACCAAACAAAAATAAATGGGGGAGTGAAGCCAAAGACATTGAAAACAAATAACAGAGGTTCAAATCACAGCAATGAACCCTTACACATCAATTATTACCCTAAATGTGAATGGACCTAACTCAGCACTCAAAAAACACAGAGTGACTGGATGGATCAAAAAATAGAATTCATCAATATTACAAAAACTCAGATTCAAAGGAAAGGAGAGTTTGAAAATAAAGGGTTATGGAAAAGTATATCAAAGCAACAGGGATGAAAGGAAGTCAGGAACTGAAATACCAGTATCAGAAAAGAAATTACCACTTAAAAAAGGTATCATGAGGCAAAGATGGACACTACATTATGTTCAAGGGCATAATTCCTCAAGAAGAATTAACTATCATTAACATATATGCACCTAACACCAGACCATCTAAATATATTAAACAAACACTAGCAGAGCTAAAGTCAGTCACTGACAGTAACAAAATAATAATGGATTTCAATACCCCACTTATATCAATAGAAAGAGCATCCAGGCAGAAAAAAAAAAGAAATAAAGACTATAGATGACGTAACATTCACTGTAGACCTACCTAACAGAGATACAGAGTGTTTTACCCCCAACAAAAAAGAATTTATATTCTTCCTAGGTATGCATAGAGCATTCTCAAGGATAGCACACATCCTGGAACATAAAACAAATCTCAATCAATTTAACAACCTTAAAAGTAAAGAAAGCATCTTCTCTGACCAAACTGGGTCCTCAAACTTTACTACAGAGCTATCATCATCAAAATAATACGGTGGTGGAACGGAAAGAGACTCACAGTTTAGTAGAATAAATGCAAGAGCCCATAAATAAAGCCACATCTTTATGGATAGTTAATCTTCAACAAAGAAGCCAAGAATATACAATAAAGAATAAAAATCTATTCAATAAATGGTGTTGGGAAAACAACAATAA
>RJWH01001993.1:71883-254904 GCA_004363575.1 Solenodon paradoxus | reverse complement strand
GGAAAATGCTCCATGTCATCAACCTCAAAGATTTCTGTGGGGAAGAAACACCTATGGCAAAGGAAATTAAAATAAAACTAAACACTTGGAACTATATCAAACTGAAAAGTTTCTGTACAGAAAAAGAAACCACCTCTCATGAAACACAACCCAAAAATGGGAGAAGATATTTGTACAACATACATCAGATAAGAGATTAATCTCCCAAATATATGAAGTGCTTGTACACCTCAAGAACAAAAACAAAGCAAACAAATATACCTGACCCACAAAAAAAAAAAAAAAAGAGAGAGAGACTTGAAGATACCTATCTAAAGAAGACATAGATATGGCCTCTAGACACATGAAAAAATGTTCTACATCACTCATTTTCAGAGAAATGCAAATAAAAACCATAATGAGATATTATCCCATGGTAGTGAAAATGGTGTATATTAAAAAGACTAGAAAATTTACAAATTTTGGAGACAACGTGGAGGTAGAAGGAATGCTTATACACTGTTGATGGGAATGTAAATTAATGTAAACACTATGGAAACATACAGATGGATCTAACATTTCATCCAGAAATCACACTCCCAGGTGATACCCAGAGAGTATAAAATCGCTAATCAGAATAAACATCTGCACCACTGTGTCTATAGCAGCACAGTTAACAATAGCTAAGACATGGAAACAACCTAAATGCCCATCAACAGATGACTGATAAAGACAATCAACAGAATTCTATGTAACTATTAAAATGATGACCTTGTGTTCTTTGCAACAATCTGGATGGAACTGGAGGGCATCATATAAAGCAAAATAAGTCAGAAAGATAAAGAAGTATGTGATGGTTTCACTCATTTATGAACTATAAAGAAACAAAACAAATAAACAAGCTTCAACAAAATTTACAGAATTCGAGATTATGGTTATCAGAAAGGGTGGGAGAGGCGAGGGGATAAAGGAAGGAACAAGGTGGTGGTGACACTAGAACTCTGGCGGTGGGTGTTGTGTTAATTACTCTCAAACTGAGATACAATTTCAATATCCTAATAATAAATATATCATTGTGAACGAAGTAAATTTTTTTTTAAAAATGGATGATCATATGATTTTCTTCCTTTTGTTGATGTGGTGTATCACATTTGTTCATTTATGTATGTTGAGCCATCCTTGGAAGCCTGAAATAAATCCCACTTGATCATGGTGTTTGATTCTTTTAATGAGTTAAACTCAATTTGCTAGTACCGTATTGAGAAAATTTGCATTGCTGTTTAACAGAGTTATTGGGTCTATAATCATCTCTTCAGGTGATGTCCTTATCCAGCGTTGAAAAAAGGATAATATTGACTTCATAAAAAAAATTTTTCCCTATTCACATTTTTAGAAAAGTTTGAGAAGAATGGTATTCATTGTTCTTTGATAGTTTTGTAGATTCATTTGTGAAACCATCTAATCCTGGGCTTTTGTTTTGGGCAAGATTTTTTTCAGCACTGTTTTTATTTACATGCTTGTGAATGGTATGTTCAGATTTTCTATTTCTTCCTCGTTTAGTCTTGGATTGGTCTATACTTCTAAGAATGTTTCCCTTTTCCTTGCTTACCCAATCTGTTGCTATACAGATATTAATAATAATATTTTATGATTTTTATTTCTGTAGCATGTTTTAATTTTACCTTATTCATTTCTTATTTATTTGTGTTTTCTCTTCTTGTAACACTAATCATTTATCTATTTTATTTTTTAAAAGCTAGATTTTGATTTTATTAATTCTTTGAGAAGTATTTTTATCTTATTTCTCTGTTTTAATTGCTATTGTTTCCTTTCTTCTACTGACTTCTAGTTTCATTTCTTCATTTTCTAGTCCCCTCAGAGAAGGTTTAGGTTTAGGTTTTTGATTTTTGATTCATCCTGTTTCCTGATGTAAGCCTGTATTGCTACAAATATCCACCTTTTACTGCTTTTGTTCCATCCAATTGATATTCTGATTCAAGGTGCATATTCAATTTCACTTCACTTCAGGTATTGTTTTTCACCTTTAGTTTCATTGACCCAATATTTGTTCAGTAACATGCTGTGTATTTTCCACATACATGCATTTTCTGCTCACTCATTTGGTTAATTTCTAGTTTCTTGTCATTGTGATATAATAAGATGCTTGATATGATTACAAGCTACATACATTTGTTGTACTTATTTTGTGTCCCAATATATAGTTTGTTAAGAATGTTCAATGGAACTGAAAATAATGTATAGTCCATTGTTTTGGGGTGAAATGTTCTACGGATATCTATTAAGTTCATTATATCTCATTGATTTAAGGATATTTCCTTGCTGATTTTTTTGTCTGTGTGATCTGTCCACTCTCTGAGTGTGGTTTTAAAATTCCTACTATTATTGTGAAACTATCAATATCTCCCTTAATATATGTTAATATTTGCTTGATATATTAGGTGCTTTTACATATAATGCATATATATTGATATTTTATGTCTTCCTGTTGTATTTTATCACTTTATCATTATACAATATCAAGAAAACACATCTTTTTAAATTAGAAAATTTTATAATAGAATATATTGATTTTTCTTTCATGGCTTCCCTTTATTGTAGTGCTCAGAAATTCTTCAAATCCACATACTCTACAATTATTTTCTTCTATTTTCAGATATATTTGTTACAGGAAATTCTAGTAATAGACTGAAAAAATACCTTCCACCATAAAAAAGTATCAAATTAATCCATATATATAATTTATGTACTATCTAATGTATAAAAACAGTTGTCATATGCATGTTTATACATTAGATAGTATGCATTGCAGAACTACAATCCTTGAGAGATGGAACCCACAGATTTTTAAGTCCCATATTTATTGAGGCTTTTTTCTATAGGTTACTTTCCCTTGCATTGGATATGAACAGTGGAGAAGTATTAAAGTTTCACTGTTGAGGAGGAAAAGTTTAAAGATCAGAGTTTCAAGTGAAGTAGGTAAAACTATTAGGGCAATAAATTAGAAAGAAAGAAATTACTTGAGCTAAAGAGCTAAATTCAAGAAAATTATAGGCCAATATCCCTGATAATTATAAATATAAAAATCTCAACTAAATACTAGCAAAAAAAAAAAAAATTCAGTAGCACCTTCAAAGATTAATACTCCATGACCAAGTGGGATTTATTTGGGGGGGTAGAAGGATTACTCATTAGTGATCCATTAATATATTAGTGAGTCATTAATATACAAATATTAATATATGTTATACCAATTAAACAGAATAAGGAAAAAAATCATATGATTATCTCAGCAGATACAAAAAAGAATTTGATAAAAGTCAGCAACTTTTCATAATAAAACTTCTCCAAAACTATGACTAGAAAGATTCAACATAATCAATGCCACATATAACGAACCCACGGAAAACCTCCTACATAACATAGAAAACTGAAACTTCTGTCTTAAAATTAAGAAAAAGACAAAGATATCCACTTTCACCCCTTCTATTCAATATAGTACTGGAAGACTTATGTAAGGCAATTATTCAAGGAAAACAAAAGACATGCAAATAAGAATAAAAGTAAAATTATGTTGGTTCACTGACAGTATAATCATATATGTAGAAAACTCTAAAGCTTTCATTATAAAACTAATAGAACTAATGAACAAATTTAGTAAAATTCAAGATACAATATCAACATACAAAAGTCAGTTTGTTTCTATACACTATAGTGAACAGTGTGAAAAAAAATTAGTAAAGCAATTCAAATTACAATGGCATCAAAAAGAATAAAATATGAAAAAATTTAACCATAGAGACAAGAGATCTATACACTAAAAGTTATAAGAGTTTGCTGAAAGAAATTACAGAATATATAAATAAGTGGAAAGACATCCTGGTTTCATGGATTGGAAGATTTAATATTGTGAAAATGTTCATGCAGCTCAAAGCAATCTACACATTCATTGCAACCCTTATCAAATCCCAATACAGGAATAGAAAAATAATTCTAAAATTATTATGGAAAAATAAAGCATACTAAATAACAAAAACAATATTGAAAAAAGAAAATTGGAGTTTTTGTAATTCTGGAGTTCAAAGCATACTAAAAAACTATAGTAATAAAAAAATATATGGTACTGGAAGAAAGACAAGAACATAAAATGAGAAACAGATTATAGCCCACACATGCACATTAAAGAATGTTGACATGGACAGTGCTGCCAGTACTATTCAATGGGGACTACACAGTCTCTTCAAAGAATAATACTGAGGAATCTGGATATTCACAGACAAAAGAGTGAAAACAGATCCTCATTTTATATTATTCACAAAACTTAACTCAAAATGAAATAAAAACTGAAACATAACATCTGAAATGTATAACTCCTAGAAGATATAGGGCAAACTTCCGTAATATTGACCTTTGACATAGCTTTCTGGATGTGACATCAAAAGCACACACTAATAAAACAAAAATTAACACATGGGACTACATACAAACTAAAAAATTTCTGTTCTACAATGGAAATGTTACACAGAAAAGAAAACCAATGTTTTTAGAAGAAAACATTTGTAGGCCATATTCTAATAAAGGGTTCAATTTCAAAATGATGAAGAACATTTATAACTCAATAACAAAAATCAAATAACCCAACTGAAAAAGGGCAGAGGACTTAATAGATATTTCTCTAAAGAAGACTTGCAAATGATCAGTGGGTATATAAAAAGATGCTCAACCTCACTCATCACTAGGGAAATAAAAATTAAAACCACACTGAGATATCACCTCATAAATGTTAAGATGGTCATTTAGAAACAACAACAATGATTACTGCTAAGTATTGGTAAAAATATGGAGAAATTGAAACTCTTGTATAATGTTAGTGGGAATATAAAATGGCACAACTGCTTTGGGAAACATTATTATAGATGTCTCTCGAACTATTAAAAATAGAAATACCATATGATACAGAAATTCTATTTTCCGATAGGTATACACAAAATTTTAAAACAAATCTTAGAGATATTTTCACTCTTGTGTTTATTGCAGCATTGAACACAATAACCAAAAGGTGAAAACAACTGAAATGTATATTTACAGAGGAATAGAAAAATATAGTGTGGCATATACATACAATGATATGATATTAAGCTTTCAAAAAGAAGGATATCCTGTAATGCGCTACCCAGGGATGAATTTTGAGGATGTTATGCTAAGTGAATAAGCTGTTACAAAAGTACAAACATTGCATGATTCTGCATTACATGAAATACTAGTTTAGTCAGATTTCTAGAAGCAAAAAACAAAATGGTAGTCAGGTTCTGAGAGTTGAGAGAAATGGGATGTTGTTCTGCAAAGGGTATGACATTTCAATCATGCAAGGTAGAAAAAGTCAAGTGAATGGCTATACAACTAGAGACATACAGTGAGTAATACTGTACTGTTACTTAAAAATGTTAGTGAGATAGTCCTCATGTTTTATGTTTTAATCACAATAAAAATGGGCATAAGGAATCTTTTTGGGGTGATGGAAATGATCAAAAACTGGAGTGCAGTGTTAGCACAACTCTATAGTTTACTAAAAATCAATTTTATACTTAAAATGAAGTAAGTTTATGGTACTGTATAACAGCAGAGCTATTTAAAAGTGTTAACTTGAAAAATATTCTCCAGTATTTAGAAGACAAAACATTTAAAAAAATCTATAGGTCAAAGAAAATTGTTAAGAAATTTACAAATATTTTAATAAAAAAATTGAAATGAAATCACATCAAAACTGATAGAAATCATCTAAAGCGGTTCTTAGATGAAAATTTTAAGTACTTGAATCTTTTATTAGAAAAGAAGAAAGGCTCAAATCAATGGCTTATCCCCCATCATAATAAGTTAGAAAAACAGTAAATTAAACACAAGCAACAAAAGAAAAAAATGGAATAAAGAACTGAAATCAATTAAATATAAAGTAAAACAAACAAAAAGTTAATTAAATTCCCTTGGCATTCTTCACAGAAATAGAACAAAAAATTATGGAATTTATTTGGAACTGCAAAAGACCCTGAATAGCAAAATCAATCCTAAGAAAAAGAACAAAAATGGAAGTGTCCTGCTCCCTGACTTCAAACTATACTACAAAGCAATAGTAATCAAGTCAGCATAGTATTGGAATAAAAACAGACACACAGATCATAGATCAATGGAACAGAATTGAGAGTCCAGAAAAAAGCCCATGTCTCTACCTGATGACAAGGCAGCCAAGAACAGACAACAGACAACGGAGTAAGCACCATCTCTTTAGAAAATAATGTTGGGAGAACTGAACAGTCACATGCAAAAGAATAAAACAAGATCACTACTCAGCATAGCACAAAAAAATTGATTCAAAAGCCATTGAATACTTGGATGTAAGTCCTGAAACAATAAAACATGTCAAAGAAAACATAGATGATAAACTTCTGAACATGAACTAAAAGATGTTTTTGGAAACAACTCCAATGTCAAGGGTAATAACAATTAAAAAAAACAAATTGAACTATATAAAATTAAACAGCTTCCAAATGGAGAAATAAATTTAAATCAGTTTCATCAAAATGAAGATATCTTGCTAAATGTGAGAAGATATTTGCATATTATACATCTGACAAGAAGTTAATATTCAATATATGTAAAAAATTCATAAAACTCAACAATAAAATTAATCCAACGAATAAATGGGCAGAAGATCTTAATACACATTTCTCCGAAGAAGAAATACAGGTGGCTAACAGGCGTCTCTCTTTTAAATTAACTTATTTTAAATTAATTTTATTAAAGGAGCATTGCATTATAACATTATATAGGTTTATGGTATGCTCATCTCTTTTTATTAGGAAACAGAAATAAAACAGTAAGATATTACCCCATATCTATGAAATGGGTATTATCCGAAAGACCAAAAGCAACAAATTGTGGCAAGATGTGGAGAAAAGGGAACCTTAATACACTATTGGTGGAAGTCTAAACTGGAATCTTCATGGAAAGCAGTATTAAGATTTCTACGGGAAAGAAGAAATAGAAATTCCATAAGATCATTATCCCACTGCTGAATGGGATAACACTCACGTAATCAAAACAAAAACATTAATTCAAAGATATCTATCTACCTACCTATCTATATGTATATATCGATATTTATATGTAGCTCCATGTTTCTTATAACATAAGTTACAATAGTTAAGAGCTTAAAACAAACTCAGCGTCCATTGATAAATGGAGTGGATAAAATAGATATTTATACACAGTGAAATATTACTCAACTACAAAAAAACATGAAAATGTTGCCTTTTTCAACAATATGAGAGAACTATGCTTAGTGAGTGGTCAGAAGAAGAAAAACACCATATGATTTCAGTCATATGTTGTATATAGAGCAACTACCTAAAAAATTAATCAAATCGATCAAAAATAGACTTTTATTTAATAAGATGAAATCAGTTACCAGGAAGGAAGCCAGGGGCATTTGGGTAAAAGACTTCAATGACATGATGATGGACAGAAATGGATTGTTGGTGATTAACTTAATGTTTTATATATACATCCATATATATTTTTATATATACATCAATATATACTGATTTATGATGATTCATAACTTCTAGCTAATATTACAATGCAATGTTTCTTCATTAATGCTTTTGAAAAGACAATGAACAAAAAAATAATAAACCTTTTCTTAACCAGGTTAAAAAAAACCAAAAAAAATTACAAATTACTATTATCAGGAATATGAAAAGTAAAATCACAACAGAAAATGAAGAAATTAAAAGAATAAAAGACAATAAAGAATCACTTGATAAAATTTAACTTGACAATTTAGATAAAATAGGCAACAAAACTTCAAGATTAAAACTAAAGAAATAGATGTCTAGTAAATAAATAGATTTCATTATTAAAAATTTTCTACCATTAAAATCTGGGCTGAAATTGCTAATTAAGTCTGTCAAATATTTAAAGAACAAGTCATGCATATATTAAAAAAATAAGCAAAGAAAAATGTAAAAATACTTCTCAATTAATTTGATTAGGCCAATATTATCTTGACACTCAATCCACAACAAAAAAATATAGAAAAAATAGCTACTGTCATATCTTTCATGGATGTACATTAAAAGATTATAAACATGACATTAACAAAATAAAACCAATAACGTACAAAAAAGGTACATAAAGTCTCAAAGGAGCTAATTTCAAGAATGTCAAGTCGTTTTAATATTCAAAGCAGTTTTAATTACCCCATTTTCAAATTAATTGACTGTCCCCCCCAACTAAAAAACTAAATAAAAGGAATAAAAATGTATAAGGAAATTATAAAAGCACAACAGATTCAGGAAAACAGTAGACTCACTTCAACACCTGCTCATTATAATACTTGAAATAAACCTGGAAATAAAAGTAAAGTAATTTAGCGATAAATATTTACTTTCTCGTTGCCTTTTGGATTCCATGTCTTTCTCTTGTCTAACTGTTCTGATTAGTATTTCAAAAACTTTATTTCACACGAATTCATGTTTTAGAGGGAGTGGACATCCTTGTCATTTCCAAAAGTTAGGTGAAACATTTTCAGTTCTTCATCATCGACTATGGCTGCTAGCTGTGAGTTTGTCATATGTGCATTTATTATGTTGCAGTACATTCCTTCTATGTCCATTTTTAGTGAGAGTTTTTATCATAAATGGGTACTGAATCTTATCAAACTTTTTTTCTTAACCTAATCATGACTTTTTTCTTTTTGTTGATGTGTTCTATTACATTGATTTGTATGTGTTGAGTCATCTTTCCATCTCAAGAATAATTTCCACTTGATCATGATGTATGATTCTTTTAATCTGTTATTGAACTGGATTCACCAAGAGTATGTTGAGAATTTCTGCATCTATGTTCGTCAGAGATATCAGTCTATAATTTTATTTTTTGTGATATTCTTATATGGTTTTGGAATCAGAGTAATTGTTGACTGTGTAAAATGTATGGAAGCATTGTTGTTGCTTAAATTTTTGTGGAAGAATTCAAGAGGATATTTAGGTATTATTTGAAAGATCAGTAAAATTTGAGAAGACATTTTGTCCTGAATTTTTGTTTCTTGGAGAATTTTGATTACTGTTTCAAATTCTTCCTTCATGATTCTATTCCTTTATGAGGTCTATTCCAGGTATCTATTTCTTCATGAATCAGTCTTGGAAGGTTTTATGATTCTAAAAATTTTTCAGTTTCTTCAAGATTGACAGATTTGTTTGCATTCAGATGATCACAGTAGTCTCTTATGCTCCTTTGTATTTCTATAGTATCTGTTGTGATTTTACCTCTTTCATTTCTGATTCTTTTTATTATGATTTTCTCCCCCTTTTTTAAATGAATCTAGCTAGAGGTTACTTTTGTTTCTCTTTTCAAAAAACGGATCTTGGATTAATTGATTTTTTTTTTGTTTTCAATCTCAATTATTTCTGTTCTAATTTATGTGATTTCTTCTCTTATACTGCATTTTGGTTTCAATTGTTCTTATTCTAGTTCCTTCAGATCTAAGGTTAAAATATCTATCAGAGATTTTTCCTGATTTTTTGTGAGAAATATTAATAATACAGAAGTGAACTAAAACTGAGAGGCATGAAATTTAGGTATTTTTACCTAGAAAACCTGATAAAATGTTCAGTCACTAAAAACTAAAATGCAGCTATAAATAACATTCATTAAATTAAACTATAAAGTAATTTTCCTAAAAATAAGTACAAAATAATGTGATATATTTGTGAAAAACTAAGACAACGTAAATGATAACGGTGAAAGACTGTTTTGTTTAGTTTTCTTCTAAGTTCTAGAAGAATATAAGTATATTTTCTTTTGCCATTAACTAATACTGCACTAGAGTTCCTAGTGGATGCAATAAGATGAGAAATAAAAATGATATTTAGTTTGGAAAGGAAGAATAACTCTATTAATTTGAAAGCGACAACTTCCTCTATACAGAAATTCCTATAATCATCTAACAAACTTTGCTCTATTAACTATCCATATAAAAAACAGCCTTGATCCTTTTCTCATGTTATACACTAGAATAATCCAAATGAATCACAGATGTAAATGTAAGTCTATAAAATGTCTGGAAGTATAAAAGAAAATCATAATTGACATTGAGTTAGGCAGAGTTCCCATATAGAACATTAAGAATTCAAGCTATAAAATAATAAGTTGATAACTTAGATTTACTAAACATTGTTTTTCTCTTCATAAAAATCCCATTGAGAAACTGCAAATGCAAACTACAAATTGGAAACATTTTAGAACACATAACTAATAAATAATCTATTTCTTCGTGAATCAGTCTTGGAAGGTTTTAGGAGTCTAAAAATGAGTCAGTTTCTTCATTGTCTTATAAATTATAAGAAAAAACTTGATTTTCTTTAAATGAGAATAACGTTTGAAAAGATACAACACCAAAGAGGACAGAAAAGTGGCAAAAATCATGAAAAAAGCCTTTAATATTATTATTCAATGTGGAAATGAAAATGGAAACCAAAATGAGATACCATCACACCCCCGCTAGAATGACCAATAATGCCAAGTGTTGGTAAAGATTTGGAACAATTATAACATTTCTCAGGGGAGTATAAGGAAGGAACATACAATAAAATTAGTGAGTCAAAAAAACAAAGATACCAAAGGTATATACTCTATGACCTCACTTTTAGGAAAATCTATAAAACACAAATTTACTATTATAGAGAATAGATCACTGATTGCCCGAAGCTGAGAGTGGGACAAAATTGATTGAGATGGTGAACAAAAAAATAACTTTTGGGGATGTCTATGTTGACTGTATTTGGGGTTTTACATATTACACATTTATACCTGTTTGTCAAAACTCAAACTGAATAAGTTGCATGCATTCCATAGTATATAAATTTGATGTTCTAAGGGAAAAAAAGGGACTGATTAAGTGTGAGTGCTACCATGAGATCAAGGAAGAGAAGCACAGAGAATAGACCTTTGGTACCAAAACATTGAGGTTATTGGTGACCTTGATGATGTGTTTCATAACATGGTGAAGATTATCTCTTGATTGAAGTGGTTTCCAGGGAAATTGGACATTGTAAGAGAACAATATCTGCCATTTCTAAAATATATCTGTGCCTTTGAAGGCTAGGTGGAGTTTTGCCATTTTATAAGATATATTTGCATGCATGAAGCAAAGACAACTCCCTTCCCATTGTACTAGGAAGACATACACTCTTTAATTCTTACCAGGAAGACTAACTCCCCTTAACTCCTATCAATGGAGAAGGCAGCAACTTTAATCTGCATAAATGTCATGCTCTTGTTTGCTCTGCCTTTTCTATTGACCTGCCATGGCTGACCCACTCCCCAACATTTTTTACCTTTAGCTGAGGTTATTTAAGGTGGTGACCTAAGTTGTTTTGTAGATATATTTTTACTGGGTTTATCCCATGTATACAGGAGGTATACATGTTACTATGAAAGTTTTGTTTTTGTTTTCTTTTTTTAATCTGACATTAATTTGCTTTTTTACTAGATAGAAGGACTTACTCCCATCACCCTTACATCATAAGGCAAAACAATGTGTGAAGGTAACTATAAATGGTTTTCTCTGTAAAGACAAGTGGAAAAATTAGTTGGAAAATGAAGGTATGCTTATATATCTGTGAGAATGATGAAGTAGAGGGAAAATGACTAGAGCAGGAGAGTGGAGGGTTTGGAGATAGATTTCAAACAGATAAAGATAGAAAGTTTAGAGGTTCATAAAAGGAAAGAGGGTAGTTTAAGAAAACAAAACCAGAAGGTATGCTTTTTGAAATAGCATGGGTTCATTTGAGAAAGGATCTGAATGATCAGATGCCTAAAGATAAGTTAACTGATCACGGGAATATAAATTGTGAATTTAAGTAAAATAACAAAATCAATGATAAAAGGAGTTCTAAAGACTTAAAAATGCTATCTTATTCCCAGCCTGGTCTCCAAATTTGCAGTGTCCAAACCAGGTCCAATGCTACTTTTCTAAAAGAGCCCCCACTCATTGGGAAATGCACAATTTAAGTCCGAAAGAGAAAAGCACAGTGGTAGGGAAAATGTAACAAGACACAGAGGCTGTGTTAATTTTCCACCTTCCCCCAAGGGCCCTGGGACTCATTCTGTTCTATTTCCCAGCAGCTGACAGGCTTTTGTTCTTTTCCTCTGTAACTGTTTCTCCAGCAGGTAAAGCTCCATTTGGCATCCAGGGCATATGATTGTTATAAGCAGTGTCCCCACGACATTTCATTAAACTGGTCTTTCTACACTTACCATCCGACTACAGGAGCCTTGTTAGAAGCACTTAATTGCATCCTATTTTTGAGGCTGTAGCTGTACATCAAGTTTCTGCTCTCATGTTAATTTGTTTTCAGTTTCTCCCAAGGTCTTCCTGCTGATTAGAGTTTTAACAAAGACTTTCTCCTTTTACCTTCTCTTCTTTACCTTTCTCTCCCTCCCTGGTTTCCTATAATTTGAGACAGTGCTGTTGGTTCTTTTTTGCTGATGTGACTTATGTTGGCCTGGGCGTCAAGCAACTCCAACTCCTTGTGGGAATGTCATCAAGGTTGGAAAAATGAGATGATGTCATTTCTCGGATCATTGATCTCTTCCCTTTCCAGAGAATAAATATTTGGGGTACAAAAACAAAGCAATGACTTTCTTTTAAAAATGTGCTGCTTCTGTGTTTAATCGATCCACCAGGATTCCGTGTCCATTAAAAAAAAAAAAAGAGGCAAGCAAAATAGATCATGCAAATATTTTAGGGTAAAGAGGATGAACTGGCTATCAGTATGTCTTTAGAGATTGATAATGTACACTGCTGCATCTTCCATCTGATTCCTTTTGAGCCTTTAAGAAGTAACAGACACTCTTTTCAGGACTTTACATGCATTATCCATTTGATCCTCACAATAGTCTGAAATTTTATGAGAAGCATAAGGGTGATTCCCACTTACAGATGAAATCACACAAGTATTAAGTAACTTGCCCAGGTTGTCCCTTGTTAAATGGTGGAAATAGATGCAAATGCATTGAGGAGCATCGCATCATTACATTATAACATCATAACATTATAGAGGTTTAAGCTGTGCATCTTTGTAAACCAATACCTATGCATAATGCATCACATTCTCTACCAACAGTCTAATTATATCCTTCACCACGTCATTAGCCTCTTTTACCCAAATTTGCCCCAGGATCCTCCCTCTTCCCTTCTGGTAACCACTAATTTGAATCTATGAACTTAAAGTTCATTTTTGCTTAATTTGATGCATTTGTTTCTCTGTATATCACAGGAGTGAAATCATATGATGTCAGTCTTCCTCCTTAGGACTTATCTCACTAAGCATAATACCCTCAAGATGCAGTCATGTTGTTGTAAATGGCAGAGTTTCGTATTTTTAATAGTTAAGTAATATTCCATCGTGTATATACACAAACCAATGTAACCTGACTCAATAGCCCAGAGACTTAAAACTGAAAACTCCTTTGAAATTTGGACCATCATTTTCACAGGATGAGATGCTCTTTCAACTGCATTCACATATGCTTCTATTTTTTTTCATAAGACCCTTTTTTGTGTTCTATCTAATCATTTTTTTTCATCCTGTCTCCAAGTACTCCAACAGGACTTCAACTTCCATGTGGATTCAAACAGAATTCCACAGTATATTCAAGCTTTGTTGCTACCACCTTTCCTGTGTCAATATTCAGTCCCTTTTCTGGGCTAGAATGTTCCCCCTGCTTTCAGAAACACCTGCTAGAGAATTTTCTAGCACACTGTTCTGATGAGCCACCTACAACCTGTACTTCTTCATTGAGGCTCCATCCCTAAAGGATACAGTTCACATTGCTCAGCCATGAATTTACTTAGAATACTGGTCACACTTACCATTGAAAACTCTCACCCTTTTTATACATCATATGTGATACTTAGTCCTACCAATTCACTTACTGCTCCCTAAAACATCCATATCATTATTCATGTCATTGTGGTTCACAGCAAAATCATTCATGTTATTTCTTTCTAGAAAAATCATATGAGTCCTTTGAAGTCAGCTCATGAGTCACCTCTTCAGAGATGAATTTGTGACCTTCTGTCTTCTCTCAGGCAGAACTAATGGATATAACCCCTCCTGTCTGTCTAGAACACTTCCTGACATAGTCACTATAGCAACTATCTTTTTTTTTTTTAATCATTTTATACACATTTCTATGCACAACAAGCTGATTTTCTCAAGGGCAGGAGTCATGTCTTGTTCACACAGTAGGTGCTCATAAGTGTCTGTCACGTAAACAGATGCTTGAATAAAGATTATGTATCTCTGTACCATAAACTGGATAGATCAATCCAGCAGGCAGCATTTGCATAAAACACAATGGTAGCAATTACTGAGATTCTGGTCTCATTAGATTGGGTTTATATCGTTTCTTTAAAAATTACACTCTACCAAGATCTGAGAATGATTACTACTGCCTCTTTTCTTGGAATAAGGAAAATCACACATAATAAATTATGGTGGATTGAGAAAGAAAGAACAGATGCCTTGAATTAGAGGTACAATGCCAGTTGGGGAAACTTCTGTACGAAATGTTGATAATGCTTCTTCCTCACATTTTTGACTCATCTGAGATCCCCTTACAACCTAAAGATTTTCTTCTCCCATTCCATCTCCTAAATGAGCCAGGTTATTTGTCTTTCACTGTTTCCCTGAGCTCCCTACCCAACCATCACTGCTATTTCAGCCATGGCCCCATCTCACTGTTTTCCTTGACTGCAATTAAATAACTTCCTGAGGTTTTATTAGGTTATTCTTCCAGAAGGTGGACCAGTGCCTAGGGGTATTGTAGAATAAAATCACCAAAAGAACAGCCTATTTATTTTCTATGGAAAATGGTCATTCTACAGTACATGGAGCTCACTGGGAGGCAGGAAGAGGGAGGAAATTTAAGGATTATGCTGCCTGCATATTTTACTTAACTGATCTTTCCACCTGTGTAAATACAAAGTGTCAAGCAGATTTAAAGGCACTCATCTTCCATGCTGAATATTAAGGACTGTGCCTGTGTTTGGGAACCTCAGATGGGGTGTTAAGAAATTGTAGTAAGAGTTGGGTGTGGGCCATGTGTGACTCCCTAACTGTCTCTTAATTGTGGAACAGCCACATACCAGAGAAACCCTATCAGCAAAATAACCAAGTCTAAAACCTAGAGGTGAGACGGGGAATCTACATGGCACTTTCTAAAGTCAAGATAAAATGTTCAATATAGTTCAAATGTGTTTTCTTTGCCTTCCTATCACCTCTTTTTGTTCCTCCTCTTGAATCTGCACGTCCTCCCTCACCCTAAGAATATTCTAGAAAGGAGCACTTGTGGTGCCCTTGGTTTCTTAAAACCCCGCTGATTTAGCAAATAATTCTGTTAATATCAGCTCCTAGAAATTACTTTATTCTGAAATTGTTGATTTTCTCTTTATGTATTCTATTCCTAGTTCTTCATGATTATCTATTAGCTTAGGATAATTATTTTTTAACTAGTATATATAAAATATAAGCAACTGGAGACAAATTCAGTGTTTTCATATAAATTTAAATTTTATTCCAGTTTTTATTACTGATAAACACATCAGTAAAGATATAGGACAAGTTTCCTGGTTCCTGATCAAATTGCTTGTGTGATCTGCTACTAATACCTAATGCATAGATATGCATCATGTTGGTCCTCCTAGGTTCTTTTCAGATAAGAATTAGTGAAAATTGCCTTTCATCTTGTTTACTTTCCATATCTACCCAGGCCTCAAACACACAAATAAACAAATTAAATAGTACCAACTTGTTGTAGTAGGAAGTCAATAAGAAGACAAAACCTCCAAAGAAATATCAGTGATGTGATCAGACACTTGCTTTGATGAAATGTATCTAAAACTCTGAACATTTAATTTATATTCTTCCAGCCTGCTCTAAATGGATTAAATTCTAATACAATTCTTTTGGTATCAGTGTAAGTGTCCTCTCATCTTAAAAAGTCTATATTAAAAAACGGATATCTAGATATTAATTTCTATCTTTACCAATTATATTTGAATTTAACTAAGGTCTTCCAGAGGTAAATCATAGTAATCCTAATCGAAGGCAAATTTCTGTCTCCAAGTTTTAGCCGTTCACACTTCATCAAATTTCTGTATAAGGTGACACTACTCTCATTTTATAAAGGAAAACAGACAGCCCCCCAACCAAGAGCGTAAATGAAAATGTACTTTTGAAGGAATCTTTATGCTCATAGTTTTGCTGCTGACTCTGGTCTTTCCAAGACAACTGGAAGCCAGCAAAGGATTCTTCCCTATTTGGGGGAGCCTGGGAGTTACAGTCCTTGGTGACATGATCTCTTTCACTATAGAGAGCTTAGGTTCCTGGCAATAGTCATTCAAAGATGTCTTACGCTGAATCTTCCTTCTCACAATCTAGACACCCCCTACACAAAACACCCCCAAATAATCGAAGAGCATGACTTATTCTTCAGTTCCTCAAATATGCTTCTACTTATCATGTTCTGTCTACAGACAATGCCCTTTAAGAGCCATTTGGCCTCTGTTTAAGCACCACTAGTAAGGCAAATATCTATGACTTCTGGAGGCAGTCATTCAAATCTCTATGGAATAGAAGTATAGTAGTAAATCTGTAAATCTGCTATCCATTGAGAAATTAATAATAACTCTGCTTGCTTCTCTGATATCTCATGTCCCTTACCTCTTCATTTCCCTAGTACAGGAGTAATGACAAGAAGAAACTGCTACAATCCATCTATTAAGCTCATTGAAGGAATGAGTGGTAAAATATGTGGTTAAGATGTTAAAAGAGAGCATTTACATTATGTTTTGCTTTCAGTTATAGATACAGAAGTTATCACTTTTGACCACCTTAGAGCAACTAAGAAAGAAAGGAAAATGACATTCATGAACTTGTATTAACTACTGGGCAGTGTTTTACTTGCTTTTGTGGTTGATTATTTTAGGCTGTGCTTTTTCACTTATAACTCATAACAACACTACACGGCAGGTGCTCTTAGTCTTAATTTTAACAGAAGATAAATCATTAAGGATGTATTCTGCTAAATAGCAGCATCTGAATGTGAATCAAAGGTTATCAAACACTAAGTTCTTGCTCTTTCTAATATGATTTTTGCTATACCAGTGAAGGACAGGCCTCCCTAAGATGCCTACAATATGCCTTCCCAAAATCTGTCACTTTGGTTTGAGGATTATTTCAAGCTAAGGTCAATCAAGGCCCTGCAGGTTTAAAAGAAACTTTTACCATCCCCTTAACTATCTCTAAAAATAAAACTTAGGAATATTATCCAGATTTAGAGTTAGCTGCAGACATAAACTTTCTATCAGAGAAAGCTATTTATATGGCAGAGCAAAATGTAATTATAGAGCATCTGATCTTTTCATCATGGTATAACTCCTCCTCCTTGAAACCCCAGACCCCTATCTCATTCCTTAGCTCAATATAAAAATCCTCATTTTGACCCCTTTCACTCTAGAATTTGCATTTATATAAATTCTTTATACATATGTAATTAAATTTGTTCTTTTCGCCTACTAATCTTCCTGATGTTTGATTGCTCAGTCAAGCAGAGAATAACCCAGAAGGGTAGGGGAAAATTTCCTCACTGTCCCTACACTTGAGTCTAAAGAGATGTTTGAAACAATGTCTGTGTTTTGTTATTAAGATCAAAAACTATCTGCTAAACACCAACTTGCTTTTCTGGGTGGCAATATGGAAATCCAGTTATTCCCAAAGGTAGACCCAACTCAGGAAATAAGACATCAAGAAGTGACAGAGAGAAAAATTTCACATTTGAAGTTAGCTATGAAGACGAGGGATTTGTTCTGTAGCCTCTTTCTATAGGAACCCAAAGTGATCAGTTTGCAAAGTTGTACCCCTTCAAGGTGCCCAGTTAAAGGCCAGGGCAAAACAGGAAGAGCTTGCAAAAGCTATAATTCCATCACTTTCAGTTTGGAGTGGAGCAAGCCCTGAGCTATAGTACTTGAATGCTGTTCAGTGAAATTCCATGTGACTTTATGTTTACCTTGGGCATCTTTTATTCTTATACAATTTTAATTAATCCATTATGAGCTATAGTGAGAGAACTGCCAAGTAGCTGAATTCCCATTCCCCATTCCAGACCTTGGTTGTTAGTCATTAAATAGTCCATCTTCTAATTAGGAGAGATCCTCATCTGGACTAATATTATGCATTCGTAAATTAAGAGCATCATAGCAATGTGCACTTACTCTTTTAACAGCACAGCTGTTTACTTGGACCAGGTTCAATGATGTGTGTGCTAAGGAGTTTGGGGACCCAATAAAACCCCAGGTTTCAGTTTCTATCCCAACTGCAATTCTCAATACTTCCTACTTCCCTGTCTCACCCCCATCCCTACCACCTCGACAACCAAGGATGTTGACTATAGTATGGGGTGGCCTCTTTCAGCCAGCACTAATATTCCCATATATAAAATTGTCTCTCAGAATGTTTTCTGCACTCTTTGAAGAATAGACAACTGGAATCATGGAGACATTACTCTATATTTATATGCCAGACACTATTATAAAATGCTTTTATATGTAACTTAAAATCATGCTGAGACTGGTTATTTGGCATAGAACTTCTCTAACAACCCACCCTCATTTTTTATTATAATTGCTTCACTTCATTTTAATCTTTTAAAACATTTTTGTAGTAATTATAATATATATTAAAATAACTTCCTATGTGTAGGTTCCCCTTTTCTTAAATATATGTCAACACACCATGCCCTCCACCAAATCACCAAGTGCTCCTCATCATTGTCCAGTGAGCTTCACCATCATTTGCCCCCACCCGCCCCATTCCCTAATGGTAAGCTGAGTTGTGTTGTAAGTGTCCTAGGGCTGGTTTTGTTTCCTATGTTCCTTGTTTTGTCTATTCACATTCCAACTCTGAGTGAGGTCATCTGGTATCTATCTTTTTGCTTTTGACTTTTTTCACTTAAAATAATCCTGTCTAGATATATCCATGGTGATTAAAATTATAGAATTTCATCTCTTCTAAGGACTGAGTAGTATTCCATTGTGTGTGTGTGTGTGTATACACATCTTGAATCATTCATCTGACATTGGGCACTTCGGTAATTTCCAGATCTTAGCTATTGTGAATAGGACTGCAATGAATGTGGGGGTCCATAAATCTCTGATGATTAGTGTTTTTGTATCTTTTGGATAAATACCAGAAATGGAATGGTGGGATCATATGGGATTTCCAACTTCAAATTTTTGAGAAATCACCGAACTTTTTCCTTAGGGGTTGAATCAATTTTCACTACCATCAACAGTGTAAAAGTGTTCCCTTTTGTCTGCATCCTTGACATTTACTGTTTCCAGTCTTTTGCATAGTAGCCAGTGTCTCATATGTAAGGGGATATCTTATTGTTGTTTTCATTTGCATTTTCAGACAGCCATTGAGTAGAAACATCTTTTCATGTGTTTGTTGGCCATTTGAATATCCTCTTCAAAAAAGTGTCTCTACAATTCCTCCTCCCATTTTTTGATTGAATTGCCTGTTTTTCTGTTACTGACTTTTATGAGTTCTTCATATATATTAGATATTAAATCTTTGCATAAATATGGAATGCAAATATCTTCTCCCAGTTAGTAGATTTCCTTTTGATGTTGGTGATGTTTTCTTTCACTGTGAAGAATCTCCTTCATTTGATATAGTTTCAGTTGCATATTTTTGTTTTAGTTTTCATTGATGATAGAGTTGAGTCCCCAAAGGCTATGACTGATGTCATGGAAAGTCTTTCTTATGTTGTCTTCTAAGAGCTTTATGGTTTCTGATCATATGACCGAAGTCTCTAGTCCATTTTGAGTTAATTTTTGGGAATGGTGTTAGAGAGTAGTCTAGCTTTACTCTTTTGCATGTGGTTGTCCAGTTTTCCCATGTTCATTTAATGAAAACATTTTCCTTTCTCCATTTCTCCAAAGGAGCTTTTGGCTCCTTTGTCATAGATTAACTAACTGTATGAGAGTGGGTCAGTTTCTGGTGATTCAGTTCTATTCCACTTATCTGTGTCCCTGTTATTATTCTAGTACCGTACCATTTTGATTACTATTGCTTTATAATAGAGTTCAATGTCTGGGAGTGTAATTCTTCCAGATTTATTCTTTTTTCTAATATTTGTTTTCACTATTCAGGGTCTTTTGTTGTTCCATATAAATTTTAATATTTTTTCATTCTATTTCCTGGAAATAAGCCCATGGGATTTTAATGGGTATTGCATTAAATCTGTAAATTGCTTTGGGTGAGATGGTGATTTTAATAATGTTGATTCTTCCAAACCATGAGCAGGGGATATCTTTCCATTTCCTGTGTCCTCCTCTATTTCTTTTAAGAACGACTTGTAATTTTCATTGTATAGATGTTTCACTTCTTTTGTTGGGTATATGCCCAGGTATTTTAATATTTTAATTTCTACTTTAAGTGGTGTGATTTTCATGATCTCATTTTCTTCTAGGGTGTTTTTTGCATATAAAAATGCAATGGATGTTTGTGAATTTATTTTGTAGCCTGCCACTTTACTGTATCAATTGATGAGTTCTAGAAGTTCTTTGACAGAAAATTTAGGGTTTTCAACTTATATAACCATTTAATCTTCAAATAATGATAGTCTTACTTCTTCCTTTCCAATTTGGATTCCTTTTATTTTATTTTCTTGCCTCATTTCTCTAGCTAAGACCTCCAGTACAAAGTTGAATATCAATGGTAAAAGCGGACACCTTTTTCCTGACCTCAGAGGAAATGCTTTCAATTTTTTGCCATTGACTGTGATGTGGGGTTTCTTTACTCTTTATAAAGCATTTTTAATATTTTTTTGCAAAGCTGGTTTTGTGGTGATGAATTTCTTAACGTTTTGCTTATCAAAAAAGTGTCTTGTCATTCCTTCAGTTCTGAATGATAATCTCTCAGGGCATAGTATCCTGGGTTAAAAATCCTTTTCTTTTAGCACTTTGAAAATGTCATGCCATTCCCTTTTGACCTATAGGGTTTCAGTTGAAAAATCTGCTGACAATCTTATGGGGACTTCTTTTTAGTGACACGTTTTTCTCTGGCTGCTCTTAAGATTCTTTATCTTGTATTTTTAACAGTGCTATGACAATGTGCCTAGGTGTATTTCTGTTTGGGTTTCTTTTATTAGGAACTCTTTGAGGTTCCTGAATCTGGAGGTTTGCTTCATTCTTCAGGTTGGGGAAATTCTCTCTTATTATTTCTTCAAATACAGTTTCTGCTCTCTTTTCTCTCTTTTCTCCTGGGACTCCTATGTTGTGAATGTTGTTCCTTTTGCTGTTATCCCAAAGGTCTAAAATGCTGTTTCATTTCTTGGAATGTTTTTCTCTTTGCTGGCTTGCTTGAGTGAGTTCCTCTGCCCTCTCTTCCATATTGCTGATTCTATTGGAAGTTTCATCCATCCTGTTATCGAGTCCCTCTATTGAATTCTTTAGTTCAGCTATTGTATTCTTCACTTCTTTGACATCTTTTTTCTTCTCCTTTTTTTGATGTCCTCTTTTATTTCCTCTATTGTTTTCTGGATTCCCATGAGTATGTTAATCACTGTTACCCTAAATTCTTCCTCAGGTAATTTGTATACATCTGATATATTCAGATTTTCCCCTGGGTTTTTTTATTTGATCCATCATTTCACATACATTTCTCTGTACCTTTGCTCTGTTCAGCATTCTGTTTATGTTTCTGAGGGTTGAGTTTACCTGCAATGATAGTGCTGTGTAGGCTAATCACTTTGCTGCTTGACCAGAATTGGCATAGGCTGCAGTTTTGCCTCTACCCACAGGGTGGCTCTAGCAGGTGGCATTGAGATTTAGTCCCTCCAGGGAGACTACCTTCTTCCTTTAATCATGAGGGAGGGATATCCAGTGGGCAGGATATCTGGTGGGGAGGATTTGTGGTGGGTAGATCTTGAGGCCTCGGGGGTGGAGAATTTCCCTTAGCTTTTCAGTTATGGCAGCGTCCAGTGTAATTTCACCACATGGGTCCCAGCCAGTCCCATAGTGCTGGCTCTCCTTCCACCCTGCACCAAGACAGTCTTCCTTGCCTCCATGTCCCAACCTCACTGGGCATGCTCCTTGCTGCCACTGCACTGAATCATCAGCATTTTTGTGTCCTCCCTCATCACTATCCCACTGCAGCGACTCATACCAGCCCAAAATCTGTGGTTTAACTGCATACATTACCAGACATCAGAATGGCCGCTCAGTCTCTGGAACCATAGTGCCTGTTGTTCCTCCATGTTGTCTCTGAAAAACAGGTGAGTTTCTCATTGAATCCCATCCCTCTTCTTTAATCTTGATATAGATCTTTTTAAGTTTTATTTTCACTAGACTTTATGTGAGCCTCCTCTGAACATATTTTCAAGAGAAACATCAAAGAAGCAAGAGATGTGTTAAATGCAGAGATAATCTAAGACCAAATGACCAGTGTCCCAGTGGTTCTTATTGTTATGCCCATAAAATAAGAAATACTATTAACTGATAATAGCAAGGATCGTGCCAAGCCACAAACCCCACTCTTACCAGAAGGGAGTTGATGAAGACAATTGCTACAAATCATAAGAGATAGAGTCAATGCTGATGGAAATCAATGTCTCTCAAAATTCTCTCATGACTCAATTTTAACATTATTCATAATTTAAAGCAAATTATATGTGATTAAAAAACAATCAGATAATTTTACCAATATTTCAAATTCTACCTGAATCTCCCTCCTTTTAATTCCTTCCTTAATTTCTCTTTGGCACCCATCTAAAACCATGAAAACCACTTGCCTATATAGTTTATTTATTTGTTGAAAGGTTATTCTCTTTTACAGGAGGACTTCCTCCCCAATTACATGTTTATTTTTATCTGTCTCAGAATACATGAAGATGACCATATATGTATTAGAAAAATATGTGTGGGTGTTTGTAAATACATTCATGGATCAGCAGTAGGACAACCCAACAGTATGATAGAAAGTACTCCAGGAAGCCACCCTTAAACCTCATGCTGGAGTCCCTGAGGCCTAGGCCAAGGAATGGCTATTCACATGTATTCTAGATAGTAGAATAGATAAATGCCCTGGAAAGAAGCAAGTCTTTGATCAGGTTAAGTGGTCTGACCCACCATTGACCCAAGTAGCAGCACCATTTTTTAATATTTTCAAGTATAACCAAACATGTAATAGGATCTCAACTGGAAATTGTATGTTTTTAATGTATAGGTAATTCAAAATTGAAGTATTACATCTTTTATTTATACATAAAGGGTGAATTCGTGTGTTATTTGTTCTTGTTCACTTATTTAGTTTTTTCAGAAGTGGAGAAAGATGGATGAGGTGATTACCATTAATTTACTATGAGATGGCTATTTTTAAACCTTATTTCTTTTTCAATATTATTCAAGCTATGATTTCTACAAAAATAAAGTTATAAATTATGCTCTAAATATTACTTTACCTGCATTCATTACACTTTTATATATCATATTTTCAATATTATTCAGCTTGGAAAAATTTGCTAATTTCCATCAACATAATTGTCATAAGTCCTAGTGTAACAGAAGTATATCATTCTGCTGAATATATATTCAAAATATGCGTATGAGGGGTTCTAAATATCTTAGTAATCTTCATTTCTAAATGAAGGTCACTCTAGTCTATAAACATAATCTATAAGATTAATACACACATACACACATGCATACACACACACACACACACACACACACACACACATATATATATATATATCTTGGTCCTATTTGCAAATAAAAAGAAAATGTGATTTCTTTAGTTGTTGAAAGTAGAATTTTATAAATGTTAGAATGGATTATTGTTATTGATCTGTATTTGAGTTTATTGTCTCTAATATGTAATGAGGATACATAATTTTTTTATTTCAGATATTTTAGTTTTAGATCAAGAATTTTCTGTATTTTCTTTGTAAAAATTCTCCATCTATTTTTACCATTGTGATCATATTTCCCTTTATGACCATGAAAATACTTATGATACCTCTATGTTCCTGGATGTTAATTTCAAAATCTGACTGATTTTATATTTTGTTCTTATTTGCTGCATTACTGGAGTACTATTTCCCTGTTTTTTCACATGCGTATTAGTTTTGAATTGTATGTGGACACTGTAAATGACACACCACTGTAATGATTTGTTATTTTACTGTCTGCAGTCAAAGGGTTGTCTGTTTTGTTTAAAAAACAGCTAAGTCACTAAGTTCTTTCTCACTTAGCTTAATTCATTGTTATGAAGAGTCTACTTAATTTTTATCCTTAGTCCTAGGTCATGGTCCTGACCTTAAGAGATATTTCTTATTCCCTAGGCATGAACACTCTATTGTCTCTATTAAATATCTGAGCGGTCCAGTACTGTCTCTTACCTTTCACTAAGCCAAAGCAAAAATCTCTCCAAGCACTAGTACATTTCTGCAATGCCATCATAATCTAAGTCTTAACAGATGATTTCCTACACACCTAATAGAACCTATTCCTGCTTAGAAAGAGCTATAATTGGCCCAGGACCCATAGCAAACTTTATTACAGAATCTTTGACCACCCTTATTTAGCTGATGTCACTTCTTTCTTTCTAATTCATTGCCCTAATAGTTTCACCTACTTCACTTGAAACTCAGATCTTCAAATTTTCCTCTTTAACTCAGTGAAACTAACACTTCTCCACTATTTATATCCAATGCAAGGGAAAGTAACCTACCTAAACCTTTTCCGAGTGAACTAAAAAAAGAAGACATGAAGCCAAAAGTCATAGAAGAAAGGAAACAATGGAAATTAAAGCAGAAAAATAATAAAGAGCAAAAAGACTTCTCAAAGTATTAATCAAATCAAAATCTAGTTTTTAAAAAATAAACAGAATAGATAAATGATAAGTGTTACAAGAAGAGAAAACACAAATAAGAAATCAATAAGGAAAAGTTAAAACACGTTACAGAAATAAAAATCATAAAAAGTATTATTAATATCTGTATAGCAACAGATTGGGTAAGCAAGGAAAATGGAAAAAATCTTAGAAATATAGACGAATCCAAGACTAAATGAGGAAGAAATAGAAAATATTAACATATCATTCACAAACTCGTAAATAAAAACAGTGATGAAAAAAACTCACCCAAAACAAAAGCCCAGGACCAGATGGTTTCACAAATGAATCTTTCAGACTATCAAAGAACAATCAATACCATTCTTCTCAAAGTTTTCTAAAAAATTGTAGAGGGAAAACTTTCAAACATTTTTTTTTATGAAGTCAACGTTTTGTTTTTTTTCAAAACTGGACAAGGACATCACCTGAAGAGAAGATTATAGACCCAATAACTGTTAAATAGCAATACAAATTTTCTCAGTAAAATACTAGCAAACTGAATTTAACTCATTAAAAGAATCATACTCCGTGATCAAGTAGGATTTATTTAGGGTTGCAAGGATGGTTCAACATACATAAATGAACAAATGTGATACACCACATCAACAAAGGAAGAAAATCATAGCATCATCTATTTTTAAAAAATATTTATTTTGTTTACAATGATATAATTATTTTTAGAATGTTGAAATTGTATCTCAGTGTGAGAGTAATTAAAACCAAACCCATGCCAGAGTTCTATCTAGTGCCACCACCATCTTGTTCCTTCCTTACCTTGCCTCTCCCACCCTTTTTGATGACCATAATCTTAAATTCTATGAATTTTGTTGAATTTTGTTTATTTGTTTTGTTTCTTTATAGTTCATAGATGAGTGAAAACATCACATACTTTTTTTATCTTTCTGACTTATTTTGCTTTATATGATGCCCTCCAGTTCCATCCAGATTGTTGCAAAGAACACAAGGTCATCTTTTTTTAATAGTTACATAAATTCTGTCAGCTGTCTTTATCAATCATCTGTTGATGGACATTTAGGTTGTTTCCATGTCTTAGATATTGTTAACTGTGCTGCTATAGACACAGTGGTGCAGATGTTTTTTTCTGATTAGAGATTTTATACTCTCTGGGTATCTACCTGGGAGTGTGATTTCTGGATGAAATGTTAGATCCATCTGTATGTTTTTGAGGATTCTCCATAACGCTTTCCATAGTGTTTACATTAATTTACATTCCCATCAATAGTGTATGAGCATTTCTTTTATCTCCATATTGTCTCCAAAATTTGTACATTTTCTAGTCTTTTTAATATACACCATTTTCACTACCATGGGATAATATCTCATTATGGTTTTTATTTGCATTTCTCTGAAAATGAGTGATATAGAACATTTTTTCAAGTGTCTAGAGGTCATATCTATGTCTTCTTTAGATAGGTATCTATTCAGTTCTTCTATTCTCCTTTTATTTTTTTAGTGGGTCAGGAATTTTTGTTTGCTTTGTTTTTGTTCTTGAGTTGTACAAGTACTTTATATATTTGGGAGATTAATCTCTTATCTGATGTATGTTGTACAAATATCTTCTCCCATTTTTGGGTTGTGTTTCATGAGAGTGGTGGTTTCTTTTCCTGTACAGAAACTTTTCAGTTTGATATAGTTTCAAGTGTTTAGTTTTATTTTAATTTCCTTTGCCATAGGTGTTTCTTCCCCATAAACATCTTCGATGTTGATGACATGGAGCATTTTCCCTATGGATCTTATGTTCAGGTTTTTGACCCATTTTGGTTAACTTTTGTGTATGGTGCTAATGGGTAATCTAGTTTTATTTTTTTTGCAGGTGTATTCTTGTTTCCCAACACCATTTATTGAATAGATTTTTATTCTTTATTGTATATTCTTGGCTTCTTTGTTGAAGATTAACTCTCCATACAGATGTGGCTTTATTTCTGGGTTCTTGAATTTATTCTAATCTATGAGTCTCTTTTTGTTCCACCACCATATTATTTTGATGACGATAGGGCTGTATTAAAGTGTGAGGTCAAGGAATGTGATTCCTTACTGTTGTTTTTGTATGTGAGGATAACTTTGGCCATTAATATTGTTGCTAAATTTCCTTGAAAAATTTCCCTGGAATTTTGATGGTGATTGCATTGAATCTGATTATTGCTTTGGGTAAGAATCTCATTTCAGCTAAGTTGATTCCTCCAAGCCATGAGTATGGAATAGTCTTCCATCTCTTTATGTCTTCCTCTATTTCTTTTGCTAAAGTCTTAAAGTTTTCATTACAGAGGTCTTTACTCCTTCATTAAGCTTATTTCAGATATTTTCTATTTTTGGTGATGGTGTGAATAGGATTTCATTTTTAATTTATTTTTTCTCTACTTTATTGTGTGCATATACAAATGTTAATGATTTTAGTATGTTGATTTTATATGCTAACACTTGTGCTATATTCATTTAATTGTTTCAAACACTGTTTTGTAGTCATTAGCACATTCCAGGGATATTATCATGTCATCTGCAAATAGTTTTATGTCTTTTCCAATTTGGTTTCCTTTAATGTGCTTTAATTGCCTTATTGCTCTTAGCAATACTCCCAGAACTTTGTGGAATAGTAGTAGAAGAATGGGCACTTTTGTCTTGTTCCATATCTTAGGGGAGAAGCTTACACATTTTAACAATTGAATATTATATTGGCTATGGTCTTGTCATATATTGCTTTTATAATATATAATATAAAATATATATTTTTTATAATTTTATAATATAAAAATATTTTATAATATAATATAAAATATTAAAATTTAATAATATAATATAATAATATAATGTACTTATGAAATTTTATCATGAATAGATGCTAAATCTTGTCAAATTCTTTTTCTGAATCAATTGATATCTTAGGGGAGAAGCTTACACATTTTAACCATTGAATATTTTATTGGCTATGGTCTTGTCATATATTGCTTTTATAATATTGAACTATGTACTTATGAAATTTTATCATGAATGGATGCTAAATCTTGTCAAATTCTTTTTCTGAATCAATTGATAAGATCATATGCTTTTTTATTTTCCTTTTGTCCATGTAGTATAGTACATTGATTGATTTACATATGTTAAAAATCCTTGTATCTCTAGAATAAATTCCACTTGTATAAATTTTTAATGTGCTGTCAATTTTAGTTTGCCAAGATTTTGTTGAGGATTTTTACATCTGCATTTATCAGCTATATTGATCTATAATTTTCTTTGGGGGTGCTGTCTGTCTAATTTTGAATCAGGGTAATCTTGGCTCCAGAGAATAAATTTGGGAATATTTCCTAGTCTTCAGTTTTGCTGAAGAGTTGAAGGAGTATGTGAGTCACTTTTTTTGAATGTTTCTTAGAATTCAGTAGCAAATCGAATCCTAGACTGTTATATTTTTTGGATTTTTTTTTTCTTACTGCTTCAATTTCTGTGCATGTAATTGGTCTGTTCTAGTCATCTATGTCTTCCTGTTTCAGTTTTGGGAGGTTGTAGCATTCTCAAAACCTCTCCATTTCCTTATGACTGATGAATTTGTTGGCATATGTGTGCTTATAATAGTCTCTTATGATTCTTTGTATTTCCAGGATGTCTGCTGTTATCTCACCTTTTTCACTTATGATTTTTGTAATTAGGGTTTCTCTCTAATTTTCTTCATGAGTCTAGCTGGGTGTCTATCAATTTCCTTTATTAGTTCAAAGAACAAGCTCTGTCATTTATTGATTTTGGATGGTACTTTTGTTTTCAATTTTATTCATATCTACTCTAATATTTGATTCCCTTTCTTCTGCTCATTTTGCTTATATTTTTATTATTTGTTTTACCTCCTACTTCCTTAGATGTGTGTTTAGATATTTGATTTAGGATCTCTCTTGATATTTGATATGTAGTTGTATGACTATAAATTTTCTCTCATAACTGATTTGCTGTATCCCACATGATGTGTGCTAGTAACTTTTCTATTCATTTTCATTTGTTTTCAGATAAGTCTTAATTTCATCTTAAATTTCATCAGTGATCCAGTTGTTGCTTATAAACTGTTGTTAAATCTCTCCACTTTGTTTTTTCCAGTTTCGTTCTTCTGGTTCATTTCCAGTTTCACACACTTGTGATCAGAGAAGATGCTTTCTTTACTTTCAAGGTTGTTAAATTAACTGAGATTTGTTTTATGTTCCATGATATGTGCTATCCTTGAGAATACTCTATGCATACCTAAGAAGAATATAAATTCTTTTTCCTTGGGGTAAAACACTCTGTATCTGTTAGGTTTACAGTGAATGTTGCTTCATTTATAGTCTTTATTTCTTCTTTTTTTCTGCCTGGATGATCTCTCTATTGATATATGTGGGGTATTGAAGTCCATTATTATTTTGTTACTGTCAATGTCTGACTTTAGCTCTGTCAGTGTTTGTTTAATATATTTAGATGGTCTGGTGTTAGGTGCATATATGTTAATGATAGTTAATTCTTCCTGAGGGGTTATGCCCTTGAACATAATGTAGTGTCCATCTTTGCCTCATGATACCTTTTTTAGGTGGAAATTTCTTTTCTGACACTGGTATTTCAGTTCCTGATTTCCTTTCATCCCTGTTGCTTTGATATACTTTTCCATAGCCCTTGATTTTCAAACTCTCCTTTCCTTTGAATCTGAGTTTTTGTAATGTTAATGCATTCTATTTTTTGATCCATCCAGTCACTGAGTTTTTTGAGTGCTGAGTTAGGTCCATTCACATTTAGGGTAATAACTGATATATAAGGGTTAATTGCTATGATTTAAACCTCTGTTATTTGTTTTTAATGTCTGTGGCTTCACTCCCTCTTTTATTTTTGTTTGGTATTTCTTCTGGATAATTTTCAGTGTCAGTTCTTCCAGTGTGACTACTTCCCAGCAATGCATCTCCTCAGGAATGGATTTTGTGATTGTTACATGATTATTTTTATACTGATTCCATATTTTTCTTTTCCCTTTATTTTTTTGTTTGTTCTCTCCTGTTCGTCCCAACTTTCTTCCATTTTTATTTTACTTTTTGTTACCATTCTTAGGGTTTGGTGACTCTGCTTTTGTTTTTCCTGTTGTAGAACACTTCGAAGAAATTTTTTTTTCTTTCTTTTTTTTAAGGAAAGGTGCAGGTAGGAATGAAGGCAGACAGGCAGCAGGAAGAGAAGGAATTTAAAAAAATCACTTATTTATTTTGTTTAGTTGTTTATCTTGGGTGTTCCCCCTCAGGTCTGGATGTCAAACCTGGATCCTTGGAATGTATGTGATTATGCTGACTGGAGGTTATAGAATTAATCACTAAGCCACCAGGCTGTATTACAAGATTTCGTGATTTGTAGGCTTAGTGATGAAAGATTCATTAACTATTATTTATCATTGAAGACCTTTATTTCTACATCATATTTGAATGTAGTTTTGCAGGGTAGAGTATTATTGACTGGTAGTTTTGTCTTTTAGTATTTTAAATATATTGTTCCACTCTCTCCTGGGCTATAGAGTTTCTGCTAAGAAGTCTGATTATAGTCTTGTGCTAATACCTTTTTAGGTTGCTTAGGTTTCTCTAGCAGCCTTGAATAATTTTCCTTTATCTTTGACTTTTGCTAGTTTTATTAAGATGTGTCTGGGGTAGGTATTTTTGCATTTAGTAATTTTGGTATTCTTTCTGCCTCTTGGACTTACATGGCTTCTTTTGTAGCAGATATGGAATATTCTCTGCAGTCGCTTCTTTCTGTGAGTTTTCTGTCCCTTTCTTTTCTCTCCTTCTGGGATCCTATTATCTTTATCTTTGTTCTTCTTACAGTATCTGGTATTTCTTGCAGCATTTCTTCATTTTTCTCAATCTCGTTTTTCCTCTCCACTTTTATGAGGGTTGCTTCTGCAATTCAGTCTTTAATTTCTGAGATTTCTTCCTCTGTAATGCTGATTCTGTTTTTGCAGCTTTCCACAATTATCTTCAATCCTTGACTATTCTTATCTCTAGCAATACTGCTATGTTTTCTTTTATGGTCTCAATCTTCTGGGTGAAGTACTCCTTTTGATTTGTCTCTTCTCTGTGGTCATCCAATTGTCTTTGGGTAGTTGTTCATGCCTCCTGCATCTCACTCAGCCTTTTTATGACTATTATTTTGAATTATTTTTCTGTTAGGTCATCCCAATCAATGTCAATAGAGTTCTACTCTGGGGAGCTTCTAGCTTCTTCTTCTATTGGGCTGTTCTTGTTTGTTTGTTTTGGTTGATTTAGATTTTAACATGGCTTTTTTTTCTGCCTTGGATTTAGAACTGCAACTTTATTTTTTCTTTTACTTTCTATTTCTTCCTTTAGTATGATGTTTCCTGATATAGCTGGGGTCAGCCATTTTACTTCAGTGAGGGTGGGGCCAGTTCCACTCTACAATGCCCTCTCCTGGGTCACTGTTGCTATTTCAGTGATGTCCACAGGTTCCATCCTTGTGGGTCACTGACAGGCAGCATTCCAGCCCAGGGGAGAAAGTTTACAGGCAGTCCCTAAGCACTCTTTTGAACACTGTGGCCACAGGAAGCTTCTTGGCGGTGGTATTGGGAGTTTGGGATTTACTCACCACAGCTCTCCAGCACAGGGAGGTTTATAGACTGTCTTAGTGCACCTACATCATCTTAATACAAGCAGAAAAATCATTTACCAGGATTCCACACATTTTATGTTAAAAAAGAAACTCAAAAATGGCTACAAATGGCACATAACTAAACATAATAAAGAATTTATATGACAAATCCAGCCAACACACTCAGTTGAAAGTTGTCCCACTAAGATCAGGAACAAAGCAGTGTTGAAAGTCTTAGCTAGACCAATTAGATAATAAAAGTATTTAAATGGTATATAGGTTGGAATAAAAGAAATGACAGAATCACTATTAGCAGATGATACAATACACAGAGAGAACCCTAAAGACTCCAGTAAAAAGCTGCCAGAATAAATGGATAAAATAAAGTGGCAGGTTACAAAGTTAATGCACAAAATCTTTTACATTTTTTATGTAAATAATGAACTAGAAGAATGAGAACTAAGAATACAATCTTACTTACAACTCCATCAAAAATAATGATTATCATGGAATAAATTTAAGCAAAGTGAAAGACCTGTGCTCTGAACACTAAAAGACATTGTTAAAAGAAGTAAAAGAAGACACAAAGAAGTGGAAAGATATTATATGCTCATGAACTGGAAGAACTAGTGTTAAAATGGTCATTTCACCTAAAGCAATAATAATTAAATTCTCCCTCAAAAATCCCAAAGATATTCTTCATAGAAATAGAATTAAATATCATATTTATTTGGATTAAATTATATATATTATTACATATTATATATTATATATATTAATTTGGATTATATTATAAAAGACCCTGAATAGCAAAAGAATTCCTCAAAGAAATAAGAACACAAATGGAGATGTCACGCTGTTATTTTAGACTAAATTATAAAGCAATAGTATCAAATTAGCATGGTATTGGAATAAAAACAGTCACACAGATCAACAAAACAGAATTACAAATCCAGAAATAAACTTACCCATATATAAAATCCAATTTATGACAAGGAAGCCAAGAGCATAACAATGGAGCAAGAACAGTCTCCTTAATAAATGATTTGAAGAAAACAAGACAGAGAACATGCAAAAAAATTAAACTAGATCATTATTTAACAGCAGAAATAAAAATTAATTTTAAATGAAATACAACTTACCAAAAATTAAATCCCAAATTTATAAAGAACTTATGAAACTCAACAACAGAAAAAAAAATCCAATTAAATAATGAGTAGAAGATCTTAACAGATGCTTTTCCAAAGATGACATGCAAATGGTCAATAGGCACATGAAAATATATTCTACATCTCTAGTTCTTAGGGGAATGAAAATCAAAACAACAATGAACTATTACCACACCTGTGAGAATGGCTATTATCCAAAATCTACGATGTAACAACTACTGGCAAGAATGCAGAGAAAAGGGAAACCTTATACATGATTGGTGGGAGTGTAAATTGGCACAACCATTATGAAAAGCAGTGTGGTAATTCCTCAAAAAATTAAGAGTGGAAATCCACATGACCCAGTTACCCCACTTGTGGGCACTTATCAAAAAAAATGTAAGAATATTAATTCAAAGATACATATTCATTGCAGCATTATTTACAAGAGCCATGAGTTGAAAACAAACTAAGTCCTCACTGACGAATGGATAAAGATGTATTACATATACACAAGGAATAATACTCAGGTATTTAAAAAAAAAGATGAGAGCCTGCCATATAAAATAACATGGATGGACCTAGAGCGAATTGCACTTAGCGAGATACATCAGAAGGAGAAAAATAGCATCTTATGATTTCACTCAAATGTAATATATAGATAAATCAAACAAATAAATTAACAAAATTAAACAAAAATTGATGTTTAGTCTCTAGAATCAAATTAGTGTTTACCAGAAGGGAAGAGAGAGAATAGTCAAATTGGGTTAAAGGGGTCAGTTTTATGATGACAGATAGAATTGGACTGTGGATGGTAAACAATGTATTATATACAAATGTTGATTTAGGAAAATGCATACATTGAACCAATATAATGTTCCTTCAATAAAATTTAAAAAATTAAAATTAAAAAAATGTCTGTTGTCAAGTATACATGCAATTGTTGAATCCCCAATAATCATCTGGAAAATTATTTGCAGCATATGCAAAAGGAAAACATATACTCTTAATGCACCTTAAGTTGTTACATAGTATTCATAAAATATATAGCCAGAAATAGAAAAATGGGTTGGACAAAAGAAGAAATTCATTAACACAGAAAGATCTGTATCAAGAACATGAAAACAAAAATAGAAATACACCTGAAATTAAAAAAATATGCATTGATACAAAAAACTGAGACCTTTCACTAATGAATTTTGAAAGATGTTAATATACTGATGAGAAATCAGTACTCATATAATGGAAGTTAAGGTTGTAAATTAATGATTGGTAATTGTAAAAGAAAGCTGTAAAATTACACAAATGATGTTATTTAGAAATTCTGCTTCTAGAAATGTCTTATATAAGTAATAAATACACATTTATATGTAGTTCATGCTATGATAAAGGATATATATTCTCAATAGTTATTTATTATAAGGTAGCTTATATCACACTCAAGGGAGTTATGTATATATAATCTTTCATCACAGTATAAATTATGATGGCAAAAGTTTGGAAGCCTCTAAATAACCAATAGTAGGTACGAGTTAAATGGTTTATGATATAGTTATTATCAAAAACTGCGGCAAAGACAAACACTGTAGAAAACTATTGCATGTGATGGGGGAAATGTCATGATATAGTTTAATTGGAAAAATAAGTACAAACCAAATTGCATAAATGAACAAAACATTGTGAATAGATTGCTCTCTTTTGAGTCATATTAACATATATATGTCTAGTATGGTTATTTCTAGATAGTAGGATTTTTTTCCTTTATTTTGAGAGTTTTAATTTCCACAGTACTAAATATGTATAACTACTATAAAAAGTTATTTAAAAATTATACACACACATATACACATTCTATAAAATTGAGATCTGGAGTGGTAATAAATCTTATGGAACTATAATAACTGTATTTTATCTTCCAGATTATTCTTCTTTAAGATGGAATCTTTTATAAAATATCTCTTCCCTGGAGTTTCATTTTAGTAAATGCATTAGAATCTCTAAACAACAGCTCAATGAGTACGTCTATGAAAGAACATCATAACTGTTCCGGAGGGATTGTGGGTAAGGAGTGGAGGGGTGGAGGGGCCTTTATAAATGATGGGAAATGCCTGGAAAAAAAAAAAGAGTATATTATCAATTCCCCAAATTATACCAGATGTAATGCATTCATGTTGCTAAACTATATCTAGTAGGTTCTACTGCCGGTCATTCCATGGAAAATGTCCAGAGCAAGAAACCAAAGGAGAAAACGCAGATGGTTAACAGGTGGGAATTATTTGATGAGCCTCCTTTAAAGGGTCTCCTCATGCTTCAGCTTTTTCTGCTGTGCACTGTGTAAGCGGTGACTGGTGATCCGAAATTCACCCCAGAACCTTGTGCTGGCAACCACTTGCCAAGTAAATTTAAGCAGCTGCCTTAGAGCGATAGTGTGGCTGCCACCTCCCTAGAGCAAAAGGAAAGAGCTGGAAACCATCATAATTCTATTTCAGCAAGCAGGAGGACCTAAATGCAAAGAGGGCTGTCCAGAGTCAGAAAATGTTTGCCTACTGAGAAACAGGATCATTACTCTAGGAGCTACTTTTCTAACCCATCAGCACCTTTGGGGGCTGCCTCTATGGGGCCGCAGATTGCCAAACAATTTGAAGTAGGCACAGAGAAAAAACTCAGATGCTTTATTTTGCTTCTAGGCAAACATATGCCCATTTAAAACTTAGTTTCTTCTGTGAATTTATTTTAAAGAATGTTGTGAATTCAATTACTTTTCAAAGGAGAATGAGTTCTAGTTCTTGCTCCCTACCAAGACTTTGCCACATTTTGAACAAAGAGAGCATTGCATTTGCAAACAAAGTGTGAAGGTCATTAGGATAAATACTATAACGGGTAGTGCTTTTCTGCATGAGCAATGAAATACCCATTTTTGTGCTGCAAATTTATACTCAGGCTACTTAGGTAATAGCTCCATCTTCTCAGCTCAGGTCCCAAAGGGGACCGGTGTGTCTTCACCCAGAACTATTTCCAACCTCAGGGCAAATTTTGAGAACTCGTTTGCTATTCAGTGAATTACTTCCCTTCTCTCTGGTTCTTGGGGTGAGCTCTAGGAGGTTCATAAATTTTACCTTTACTGATGGGCTACTTAATTCGCCAGCCACCATGTGAAGAGTTGAAGATTTATGAGAAAGAAACTCTACCAGATGCTTTTTCTGCAGACTGGTCAGGGACTTTGTTTAAATCATTGCAGGTTTAGAGAATTGGGGTGGGGGGAGGGCATAAATAAAAGCTCAAGAATCTTTCCTCAAAAAAAAAGCTTTAAGGAAATATTCTTGTTTTGCAGAATTGCAAATCATTCTAGTAGGTTATGGGTAACATCCAGTCTGGGAACATGGGGGCGGGGGTGGGGTGGGGGTGGGTTTGGCCTTAGCTATGCAATTTCCAGAATCTTCTTTTATCTTTAGGATTTGGTGATATCATCCAGGCATCCATCCCTTGGATGGGGTGCTTTATGCAATGTATGCATCTCAGCTTTGATAAATTAGGCAAAGAAAGAAGGAAAGAGAAATGGAGAGAGGGAAGGAGGAAAGGACTATCTGGAGATCCAGAGGAGGAGGCTGAAGCAGAAAGCTATTGATTAGGGAGGGGCTTGAGGAGATTCTACAACCAGCTGTGCAGCCTTGAATTTGATTTTACCCTTTTTCTAACCTAATTGCAAGAGGCATACATGTTGAGCCCACCCTATCTTTGCATAAACACACAAAGATAAACAACTATGGAGGAAAGATTCTGAACCAAGGGTCCTCTCTGGAGACAGACTTATAATGCGAAGGGCTCAACAGCTCCTGCGCCTCTGCCTTGTGAAAAAGACAGCCCCTGCTGCCTTGCAAGGGAAATGTATTGACTCTTTTTGTCAAGTTGGCAGGACTGCTGTAGCTGTGCGGCAGTCTGCTCTTTGAGTTTCTGTGAGAACAGCAGAGAGCTAGGCGCCACAAAGAAACTGCTATGTTTGATTAATGCACAAGATACCGCACCATGCTTCTCTGCGAAAGCCTCGTTTCAAGACTCAGCATTGTACTTTCGCAGGGAGCAAATATTCAGTACAGCTATCCTTTTTGTAACTTGTCATACAAAAGAATCAACAAATTCCATGACTGTCAGGAAGGCTCTAAGCAAAGATAATTGTTCTCCTTTGCACCTGTCTCTGCCCCTGCCATCACCGTGCAGCAGGACGGTCTAAATATTGTGATTTACTTGTGTGGCAGTATGTCTTTTAAAAATGATTCCCTTTATACTCTCCGGAAGTCTTGAGCATTCAACAGCGATGAAGGACTGTGAATGCATCACAGCACAAGACCCCTTACCGCTAAAGTCTCACCACAAACCGTAGCGTCCCAAAGCCGTGGAAAGTCCCTCCAAGGGGGATTTAGTTAAACACTCTAATACTGAAACAAACATTTTTAATCCTGTACATTTTTCTGATGAAGGATTGGGGTTAGGCAAGCTGTTGAAGTACATGGAGTCAAGAGAAAGATGATAGCACAAGTTAAAATAATAAGAGTCTGGAGGAGAGGAAGAATGGGCAAAGTGACCCTTTCAGTTTGAACATAATATGTAAGGAAGAGAGAAAGTAGATGTCTGTTGGATTTGCTTCGATTGTAGAGTGAACATATCCTCCAAAGCAAAGGTATAGTGCATCTGAGGTAACTAAATTAAGAATAGAAATGACTGAACATAGGAATTAGACAAGGAAATAGAAATGGCTGGTCCGTGATCAATAGCTATTTTAAGGGATACAGGCTTCCTCTTTCTGTGCTTCCTTGTTGGAACTCAGAGATTCTCTCCAGGGTTGTTGCTAGCATATCAAGTTCCAACTCGGTGTTCAACTTACATTTCCAAAACATTCGGGGTATTTGCTCAAGGGCCTTAAGAGGTCTAGAGATCCCTTTCCAGTTCATACTTCCCAAATGGGAAATTAAAAGCACTTTTCAGAAGCTGCCCAGATATTCAATTCTTGTACTTGAATTGCTGGCATATTCCTAAAACACACAGACATCAGTTAAAACAGGGTTTTTCTTTCAGTGTTTTTTAATAGAGGGGTTCAGAGAACCCGCAATCCTAACATGATCACTGAAGAATAAATCTCAATAATCTCAATTTGAAATGAAAATTGCCATACTGATTAAAATAATCACTCAACTTCTGTATCTAAGAGGTTAAACAATGAGAATGTGATCTCTAGGTCAGGAAAAATGTAAGGATGTCTTCTTTTAACGAATTTTTTTGTTTTGTTTTGTTTTGTTTTTGGCTCTCTCTGGATAAGACTGGTGTATGTTCCCTCCTGACTTCTGGAATCACAGCCTGTTAAGTGTAAGTCAAGTCACTCCTGCTTATGCAACAGTGCCTGGCAGTTGGATATGTGAGGATTATGTTCTTTGTCCCCTAGAGGACACACAACTTTCTATTCACAAGTTTACTGTGTTTCGCTTTGTGTTTGGAATTAGCAAGTGCTTTCACTAAGACTTTCACTCAGGTGTCTCCCTTGTCTAGAGGTGAGGATGAGCTAGCAAAGCTCCAGGGGTTGAAAATTGCATTCCACAGAAGTACAAGAGATAGTGTTCAGCAAATATCACTTAGCAAACTCACACTGAACAGAATCAGCTTGAGAATCATCCTGTCCCCTTACTTGGAATCAGGAGCAAGTCAGTTTATTTCAAAAAAACACAAAGACTGTCCATCTAGTCTGCATGTACAAGAGTATGTGTTTGCATGTGTGTGTGTGTATGTGTGTGATTGTTTAACAAAGATCATGGTTGGCCAACTTTTCTTACTGAAACAACTGTATAAATTAGGAAGATTCTATGATAAATATGATACATCAATTCGATCTTCTAACATAAAGGAGAATCATAGAATTGAGATGAGAAGAACAGAGAAGATAGAGAGGAAAGAATGAGGGAGAAAGGAGTGAATATTGGGGGCCAGATTATTGAAAGCTCATTGGAGATGCATACAATAAACCTTGCTGGACTGGAATAGCCAATAAGGAGCATAAGATTTTAAGGTTGGACTGCAGGTACATCACGGCAGGATTTAAGATTATTATTATAAAGGGCTACCTATAGTGAACAGATCCTCTTCAAAGGTAAAGTAGCATTTGTCTTTGCAAATAAGTATGTGCTCAATTAGCATATTTCATACCTCTGTCTGATTTCCCCTTCAAGAGGGTGAAGAAAGTTGATGAGTTATCCCGATGAGTTGTCTGAGGATGCAGAAGTTTCATTGCCAAATCACAGAATAAAATCTGAGAACTTCTAGCTATAGCCAATGATTCAGTTTCATAGATCAAGCATGTATTATGGAAATAGAAGTTTAAAGCTTTAGTAAAATCGTATTTAAATTAGGGTGAGAAGCAAAGATGATATGAAGTAAGACTTTAAAATTGCTCTTAAGTCAAACAAATTCTTACATGTATTTTCCTAATCTACTCTTGAAAATGTATATAAAAACAATTTTAAAAACAGAGGCTAAAAGGATATACATATAAATATTTATCTTTACAAAAAATATCATATAATTCCCCAGTTACTAAAACTCATAAAGCTAAAAGAAAGAAAAAAGGATGAGAGGAAGGAAGGGAAGGAAAAAAGAAAGTTAACAAAAAGAGGAAAAATAAACACGTTATAGCTAGTCTAAAGAAGAGAATTGTTGCTGAATTACAAATTGAATAACTTCAGTCATTTGTAGACTAGTGAACATGCAAATTAAATGACCCTTTTTAGACACCCCAAGAATCCTTTAGCTTCAGATTCTAAGTCAACCTGAATAGGGTAATCTGGAAACAAGCCTGCCCCTGCTATTTTTCTTGCATCTGGATTTACCTCTTTATCTGGAGTAAGAGCAAATAAACAAACCCCTTAATCTCCATCCCCTGGGAATCATAATTGGCTCTTGGTAGAAAGGATCAGTGTTGCCAGTTCTACCCTTCCTTCCATGTTTAACTGCAAATGCCCTCAGTCTCACTGTGAGGAGCACTCTTCCTGCTCAAACCAGTCAGACACAAAGTACCACCCAGAGCAATAGACAAAATTGTTAGAAAAATCTCTCTTTGTGGTATGCGTGTGTGTGTGTGTGTGTGTGTGTGCACGCACTCCTGTCTGTGTCTGTTTGAATTTATATTAGTATCTTAGAGAAATAAGTGATTATCAGGCATGTCATGATATCAGGAGTAAGATGATCATTTACTCATTCTGTGCCCAGACCTCTCCTTCCTAAGTGTAGCTTTTGCCAGTTTGCTGAATACCCAAAATTGTTGCAAGTTTATTCCTTCAGTTTTATTTTTTAATCCCTGCTACAAAGTTATTGCCTTAAAAACTAGGTTATTTGCAAGGCACAAGACAGGTTACCAGGGAAGTAGGAGGAGGAGGGGGACGAGGAAGGAGGGAAGAAAGGGGCACTAGAACTCTGGTGGAGGGTGTGGTGTGAAACAGAGCCTGAGATGTGATTTTAATATCCTAAAATGAATGTAAGCAAAGGAAATAATAAAATTAGTATTTAAAAAGCTACTGTAGTTGAAAGAGCACACTTAATAGTAAGTCGGGAACATGTGCTCCATACCTGGCTGGGCAGTAAGCAACTTTGTCATCTTACACACATCACTTTTTTCTGAATCTACTATTTTCTCATCTATGAAAGAGAATATGTCATGATTTCTACCCTTAAAATTCCATAGAGTTATTATTAGTCATTATGCTTTGCTGTATGGGTGAGTTCCAGATTCATTCTTGAGATGTGTCAAGGCGGGAAGAATTAGGATTTTGTATGTTTCATAGGCAGAATGGTTACAGAGATGGGTGATATAATTGAGGGAATTAAAGCAAATTTATTGTATAATTTTGTCTGTGCTGGTGAAATATTTATAAAAATAGTTTATAATTTAGGTAAGTCTAAGTTTTATTGAAAAATCAACTTTTCACCAAACTGTTCAATATCATTGCACAATGTGTTATGCCTTGAGATGGGAGTGGAAAGTATCTACTATCAAGATTCAGATTTGAAAAAGAAATCACTGCTTTATTGTCTGTCTGCATGGTTTTACTATTTCTTCCAAGTCTCCTATCTAAAGGAACACTCTAAGAAAAATCACATTTCATCTTTACCTTGAGTAGAATTTCTTTGTGTAAGTCTTCCTGTAATATTTAAGTTCTTTTTTGCTATGCCTCTGAAAGTTATGGAACTTTAAGATGCCCTAGCTCAAACACAAACCAATAAAGAAATCTCTTCTGCTACATCCATAATAGGTAACCAGTCCATGCTTTGTAAAAAAATAAAATCTTCCTGCATTGCTCCTTCGAAGTCCTGAGATATATGGATTCATTATTTTGCCAAGTAATCTATTTCCGATTAAAAAGTTTTTAACCTGTTAATTCTTCATCTCACTAAGTTAAAAGGTTAGGTCCAACCCTTAGGTTTGTATATCCCACCCCTGATAAAAAGGACATAATTATAAAAGCTGTTCCTTGGGCCCATCACTGATATCCTAATATGTGAAGTCATTTATCATACCTAGCTTAAATTTCTTTCTTCTAAATGTGTACTGCTTAATATGTAGTGTTGGGGCACAGGAATATCCCCTAACCCTTCTGAGATTCTTCTCAAGCTGGTAGAGCAAACAAATTAACATCAAACAAGATAAGTAAGAGAAAAGAACAAATTTTATGACACATGTATGGAGAATTGATATGGCTGTAAATTCAAAGGTAGATGGGAAAACCCAAACATTTATGACCTATGCTGAGGAATGGCAGAGGGCCTGGGTGTCAAGGAGAGAGGAGGCAATATTCACATGAGGGAATGATAGAAACCTTGCCTGTAGATGTTTGTCCTTCTATCAGTTTTGTTGGATAAAAAGGTTTCTTTCTGGAGATGATCCTGTAACTAAGTAAGATAATTATGTTTCAGATAAGGGAAGCAGCTTCTTTCAAGACCTAGGACCTATAGACAACCTTTACCATCATATTCCAAGGTGACACATCTTGGACAAATCCTGTTCTGGGCACCTTGGAAAAGTTTATCTGAACATTTTTGGAGGGAACTATTCCTAGCGCAGCCACCAGTCTATGTGGCTGTGATGGTCAATGTGTTAACTCAGTTTGTTTTTAGTCTCTAGTTAAATAATCAAGCATATCTGAAAACCAGTGTTGCTGTGAGGGTATTCTGCATCTGTGGTATCATCTACAGTCACTGACATTAATGAAGAAGACTGTCCTCTGTAAAATGGGTAGGTGAGTCTTTTCCAATAACTGAAAGGATTTTAAGAGCAGAACAGCAGTTTCCTTGTTCAAACTGAGATTCCTTCTGTGAATACATCTTTAGGTTCTTCCCAGGGGTGTCTGCCCAGGTCTTCCCTTTGAGTTCTGGACTGGCCTCTGCAGTCCCTAATATTCACGTCATTCAGACAATTCTTTTGCAATTTTGGCAGTCTCTCTCTCTCTCTCTCTCTCTCTCTCTCTCTCCCTCTCTCTCTCTCCCCCACTCCCTCTCATATGTAACCATAATTACAAATATAGACAACTATCTTAGGTTTATATATCTATCTAATATATATACACACACACATATACATATATATGTATGACCGATTCTATTTATCTGGTAGAAACCTGATTAATACAGTGACTATTTACATTTTAATTTAACTGAATAAAAGCTAAATATGATTTCAAAGTCTGTTGCACTGGCCACATGTTAATGTTCAATAGGCACTTGAGGCCAAGGATTACTTATTACATTGGACAGTACAGAACGTTTTCTTCATGGCAGGAATCTCTAAGACACAACAATTTTCTACAGCAAACATTTCCAGTTTCCACAATCATTTCTTTTTTAACATCCTGACTAACATTGTATCACAATGTCTTACAGATTCACCAATATTTTAATTCCCTGTTAAAATATACTAGAAATTGAGCATTTACACATTCCAAATGAAATCTGATGAGTTTAATTTATGGAATCACTATTCCATAAATTGGATATTACAGAAATAATTCCAAAGCTATCTGTATCTGAAAAATCATGCTTGTCATCCTAACCACTAAAGAAAATTTTGTTCCGTGTATCCCTCTTGCTTACCAGTAAGCAATTTTATTGTATAAATCTAACCAGTTATGAAAAAAAAATTCTACATCACTCATCATCAGAAAAATTCAAATTAATACCACAACGAGACACCACCTCATACCAGCAAGAATGGTCTATACAAAAAGAGTTGGAGAGGGTATGGAGAAAAAGGAACCCTCTTACACTACTGTTGGAAATAAATTAGTGCAATCTCTTTGGAAAACAGTATGGCGATTGCTCAAAATAAATAAAAATAAAAATGTCTGTCCCATTCTATTTAGAGTCTACCCAGAGAATATAAACATTCTAATCAGACAAAAAATCTGCACCCCTATGTTCGTAGCAGCACAATTCACAATAGCCAACACAGAGAAACACCCTAAATATTTATCAAGAGATGACTGGATAAAGAAGTTTGGGTATACACACACACACACACACACACACACACACACACACACGTATGGATAATAAGGTAGAAAACAAAGGATAGAGCTAAGGTAAAGGGGAAAGGAAGTGAGTCTTCCAAGCAGCTGAAGATTTAAAGACAGTCAAAGAAAGAGAAGAATGAGGGAAAGATGACTTTAAGAAACAGTTTACTTTATGAAATAAATTCCCTTTAATGTTAACCCAGAGATGTTTGTAGGGATTGGGCTTACTTTAAATCACTTTTAATTGTTTATCTATTTTTCATTTAAAAAATTTCATTTGCAGTGAAATATTGCACTGTGCCTGAATTATGGAGGCCGAGAATTTATTCTATATGTATCATATTCCTATTAATCTAGATTTAGATTATAGCTGAATTTATTACAGTTGCATGTCTGCTGGTTCATATTGAGTTTGTAGTCAATAAAATCTACTAAATGCTTTTAATATGAAATACTATTAAGTCTAGTCATTCCTTCCTTTACTCAGAGAACTGATTGGCATTGCTGATAGGTAAATTTACAATTTCTGTTGTTTGCTTCTATAAATTTAGACCCATAATACTAGCATGTCAAGATAATTTTAGCGTTTTCTCTGATAGCCCATATTTTAACTCTCACTCTTAGGATGCCTGTACTCCAAGTATGAGCTGTTTATGTAAAACTCACTTAGACAAGGAAAAAGATTCAGTAGTGAGCCATTAAAGTCAAGGTAGAGTATATTCAAGGGTCATGACTCAGGCTGAACAATGTCATCTCTGCTTCAGGTTGAGCTGTCGCTTCAACAGAAGGGTAAGTAGTCACAAATCTCCCTTAAAAGTTAAAGTTTTTCTAGAAGTCTGCAACAAACCTCTTCTCATTGACCAGATTAGGATGATGTGTTCATTTATGAATAATCCCTGGCAAAGAGATAGGGTCTTCCTTAAGCTAATCAAGTCCCTCACCTGCAGGTGAGCACAGTTGACTTCCTTTAAATAAAATTGTACTTATATTGGGAAGAAAGAAGTGAATAGAGGCTAAATAAATAATTTATGCTTTCTATCCCAATAACACTGTGTTTTGTATGATGGATACTTTCTTGCGGGGATTATGTCTTGATTCAAAATTTTAATAGAAATGTTGATGAGACTCTGGTCAATCTCTAGAGATCACCTCTCAACATGGTCTCCATTTCTTAATTAACAGGCTATGTATTAATTTTTAAATCTAAATGGTTAATTCAGTAAGATTTAGTGTTTCTAATGCACAATAAGATGAGATGCATGATATTTTGTTGCTAATACAGGAAGTCCAGTTCCTTACTGAGCACCTACTATGTACCTACACTTTTCCCAGTGGAAGGGCTTTAAAATGCACAGAGTGTTAACCTGCCTGTTGCAGTGGAATGGGGATAGCAGGATGAGTTAACTTGCGTATCATATTGTGAGAAATATGGGAAGAGAAAGCAAGAAAGGAGAAGAGGAGATTCAATATGTGGGGGGCCGGGACCGGCTGATGTGGATGACACCTTCGAGCTGTCCCTGGAGCATGTTGGCCCTGGGCGCCAGTTCAGTGGTGTTGCCTATTTGGGGCCACTGCATTTGGAGCTAATTGGTTCAAGGTGGCAGACGAGGAAAAGCAGTCACAACTGCGCTACCAGGGATTCTGGCCCAACCATGCATCTGAACATCATGAGCAGCTTGCAGCTGTCCATTAGCACTATCAGCAAGGGAACCTAGTGATTCTAAGATGCCTACTGTGGCTGGACCCAACACCCTTTGATCCAGAAGCAGCCCTGAGTTGTGCTGGCCTCTTTCCTGCTCCTAATGTGGGGGCTGGTGTTGATCCTGATTGACATAGGAGTGGAGGGGCCCCTCTCTAGGTGCCTCCATGGCCATCTTCCTCATTCCCAGCTTCTTACTCTGGGTCCCAGGAGTTTACCACGTGGTCTTCATCTATTGAGCATCAAGGGGCACCCACTTCCAGTTCTGCTACTGTGCTGTTTCTAGAAGTGAACTGAGCTGCAAGCACCTCGCAGATCCAGGACCCCAGGGGGCACCCCTCCAACACTCCTCTTACCTTCATCTCAAGGGAAATGACCCTCCCCTCCAAAACTTGTGAGCCCCCAGTCCTACCTGAAGTTTGCTGAGGAAGTTTGAGGCTTGCAGAATCTTGATGACCACCAAAACCTAGGAAAGTTGCCCTTCATCTGCTCTGTGCCTTAACTTACTCTTGGACCCAGCAGCCTCTGGGTTGGTGATATTTTTGTATGAATAAAAGGATAGTTATTTCCAGTAAGAAAAAAAAAAAAGTAGTGGGATGTTAGGGATGATTGGTGTTTAAATAGTATGGGTAGTATCAGTGAGAAGGAGGCAAAATCAGAAGGACATGAGGGAATAAGATCTGTGAGGAAAAAATATTCCACACAAAAGGAAAAAGGAGGTTGAGGGATATGTTTAGAAAACAGAAAGTAAATCAGTGTGGTGGAGTCATGAGAGAATGATGGAGAAGGTCAGAAACAGTGCCGAAAGAATGGTAATTCATGTTGGGCTATGGCAACAGTGACTATTTAAGTGGTTTAGAATTGTATTCTGATGGAGGTAGGAGCATTGGAGAGTTGTGAAGTAAAGACTGTGAAGTAAAATATCTAATTTAAACATTTTTTTAGCTACTCTGTTGGACAGTATTTTTTAGCAGAATGAATGAGGAAACTAGTCATCACTTTGAAGACCATTTTGATAATTTTGTTGAGAAAGATGGTAGCTTGAAATAGGGTTAATGATGGTGCTTGTGCTGATCAGATGTCAAATTCTGGATACTTAGTGGACATAGTGGCTGTAGATTTGCTGACAGAATCTATGTGGTAACTAAGTTTTTTTCTGCACACTTGGAATGGCTGAGATGCTCTTTGCCAAAATGGACAAGAATATTGGAAATTTAGATTCGATGGAAAAACAAAGGCTTGATCTTAGTCACATTAAGTTTGAGATAAGTATTCGACATTACAGTAGAGGTGTCTTTAAGTAATACAATATAAAAGTCTAAAATTCAGAGGAGTGATTCATACAGATAGACAATTGGAAGTCATCAGAGTAGAGATTGAAAAAGATCACCAAGTGTGGAAAGAAAGGAGGGCAATCCAGAATCTAAGAAGCACACTGAATTTTATGTTAGGGAAATAAGGAGGAATCAGCAAAGGCGACTGAGAAAGAAGATCCAGTGGTAGAAGAAAGCTGGCAGAGTGTGTGTATTAGATGCCAAGTGAGTGTAATTGTATTAAATATTGCCAATAGGTCAGGTTGAGGATCAGTGCTCTTGATAAGAGCTGACTGGGTAAGGCATTGAAAATGAAAATATTTGGAAATAAATGGAAAAAAAAGAGAAGGAAGAATTTCAAGCAATCAATTTAGACAACTCTTCTGGGCAGTTTTACTGTAGGAGAAGCAGAGTAAAAGAAACAGTAACTGAAGGAGACAGCATCAAGAGAGTACTGTAGTGGTTTATAGGATGGGAAAAAGTAGACTTGCACATTAATGAAAAAGATGCAGAGGAGTGAGTAAAAGATAATGCAAAAGAAAGAGGGCAGAATTCTGGGCATAGTGCCAGTGTCCTTTAGTTAAAGAGGTGGAATGACATTTAGTACACACTTGTTCTAAATGTGAATAGCTAGCAAATGAGTCATCAAGAGATGCCACATAGATTAAGAAATAGTAGCAGGTAAGTATCTTTGTCTTCAATGTGTATAGGCCCATTCACAGATGAATGATAGTTAGATACTGAAATATATTTTATCCCCTCAAAAAGTTAGTTTCCTACAAAAAAAAACTACTGTCTCTGCACAAGATACAGTGCATTATACATTAATAAAACTAGCTGGATATTATGTTAAAATTAATTTTATTATTTAAGAATGATATAATTAAAAAGAAAAAAGGTATCCTGGATTCATTTAAAGACAGGGTCAAGAAAAAAGCCATTTGGAGTTTCTGAGACTGATGATTGCATTAGCAGAGTTAGAGTCTGTGGGAGTCTCAGACAGTGTATTAGTTTTCTATTGCTTCTGTAAAGATGATCAGGAAATTATGGAATCAAAATTGCTAAAGGGAACATCCAAAGTGGAGCCAGGAGGCCATGGGAGGTCAAACCTTGTGCATGCTCATCATATCTGACTGCTTGGTAACTAGATTTACAGCTGCATGTATCAGTCCCCACTAAACCAATATCTTAACACCTGCACTTTGGGGAGTATGGAGAAACAGCCCCAATGTAAACACAGAAATCACAAACCCTATCAGACCCCAGCTTCAAAAAAGACAATCTGTTCCTGCACTGACATGCAGACATTCCTGCCTGTTGCAGATTCCCCGCCCCCTGCCCACATTTATAAATTTTATTGGTTTACTTGTCAAGTTGGCTCTGCCTATATAAACTCTGTGTTTTTCTCCATCTTGGAGCACTTCCATCACTTGCCCATGTGTGACTCCTTGATTGCAAGTCTCAAAAAAAAACCCAAATAAAGCTTTCCCTCCACTTGCTTATGCTCTAGCTCATAGTTGGATTATGGTCAGCAATGCAGAAGCAAACTTGGAGACTTCAAAAACATGAATATATTATCTTGCAGTTTAAAAAGGGGGTCAAGAGTCCAGATATGAGTCAGCTAGGTCCTCTGCTCAAGGTATTAACAGACTGAAATCTAAGTGTCACCTGGGACTGTTATTCTCACCTGAGGTTCAGAGTCCTTTTCAAACACTGGTTGTGAGCAGACTTAATTTCATTGAAGCTGTATGACTGGTATGCCTATTTCTCTCAGCTCCCATTGGTCATCACAGTTTCGATTCCCATGTCATGATAGGTAGTTCAAAGCATGGCTATTGGCTTTCTTTCAGCCAGCAGTAGTACATTTTTCTGACACTTCGATGCCTTTTAAAGAGTCCCCTGATCAGGCAGGCCTACCCCAAAAAATCTCTCTTTTGATAAACTCAAGTCACCTGATTAGCAGCTAATCACAGGAGCCTGATTCTATTCACAGGTTCTTCCCACTGTTCAGAGGATATTGATTATACAGGGTGTAAACACCAGGAGTGTTTCACAAGGGGATCATATTAGAATCTTGCCTTAGACAGTAAATTTCTCAATGGATGAGGAATGGATTTCCCTCAGCATTCTTCTTTTCCGGCTTTATTTGACTGAGAAGTTGAATGAAGATAGAATTTTTGGAAGAGCATTCCATGGTGGACAGGTTCCCTGCTGAAGGGAAAAATGTGTGGTCTCAGGATGGCTTCCAGCGGTGTAAAAGGAGAAGGTGTTGCTCTTTTGTATCATTCTGTTCTCAGCTCTTCACTGAGTTCAACTTTATTAGATGTATATAGTCAGATGCCACAGTGAGATGTAGTCAAAACAATATTTCATTTCAGCATCTGTTGGTTTGGCTTATAGTTTTACATCATTGTAGGATCTGAGATTTAATAAGATTACATTTATACAAGTAATGTGCAAAACCACTGAAGGATTGTTTGAAAGGGCTGGTGGGCAGAGTGATATAAGGGCAGGGAGCAGGAGAGCCAAGATACCCAGAGTGAATACAGATTGAAGGCTCTAGCCCAGAGGCTCAGAAGTCTATCCAGATGGTCGGTAAATGGCATCTCAAGTAAGATGTCAGGATAGAAGATGAAAAGTCAATGATTTCTCACTATGGGCTCACAGAACATCAGTCAGAGAGTTCAACACATTTCCATATTAGAACCTTAAATCTGGCTACATAATAATCACCACAAGACAAAAATATCATGAGCATCTTAAGGGAAGATATACCTCATAAAATATTTCCAGCATGAATTATAAAATGATAAAAGCATATAATTACTTAGGAAGCAGAAGAAAAGAGAAGAGAAGTTCATGCCTGGGTGGTCCTTTTTACATGAGATGGATGTTAAATTTTCCCAAGGTTTTGCAACCTGGGTAGTAAACATAGTCATTATTAAAACAAATTATGAAGGCTTATCACTAAATAACAAATATTAAAGGCAAAATTAATAAATACTTGAAACTCATTGCTTCCTAATTGCTACATTTTATTATTACCTGTGGTATTCTTTCTTTTTTATCTGTAGAGTGGAAATAATGTGTAGGAGGGTCTCTCTTCATCTCTTCCCATCTCTATGTTCAGTAATGTCATATTGGTGGCTTGAATTCAGTCACTGGAGTAGTTACACCATTGAAATCAGCAAACACAACAAATCAGGGATTGATTTTGTGCTTAAGTTAAATAAGGATTCAATTTAATTAATACAATTTACACAAGAATGTGAGGTAGTTTTACGTTATATCATAGAAAAGATTTAATGACAATAAATTCATTGAGAAAGTGCTAGTAAATTAGGAGGTAACTATTTGTCAAATCATGGTTGAATTGCAAGTGTAGTTTGGCTTAATACAAAAATCTGGAAGATATCAGCAAAAGCACTCTGTAGGAATCAACTCACTATAGGAATTTACAATCAAGAGTATTTGTATTACTCTTGCTGATTGTTATACATCCCTTATATGAGTAAATTATACATAATATATGTGGGATAAATTTTTATGTATATAATATGTAGGGATATATATATATATACATATATACATTCATGCACATATAATATATGCATACATACATATATGCACCCATCACCCATAGGTCAGATTTGTTAAACATTCACTAGAACAGAACTGGCTCTGGGTCAAAGAGAAAACTGCAGAAAAAGACTTGGAATCAGGTCCTGACTTAGCCACTCGTTTATGAGATTTGGAAAATGATTTATCTTCATGGATTCAGGTTTCCTTTCTGTAAAATTAAAAAACAGTCTAAAATATTCTTCTCTGATAGGATACCCTCATGAAGCTTACATCATCATGAATTTAGTGAAGAGTCCTTGAGAATGTGAGTTAGAAGTCACTCAATGATCATCTTTCCCTACCCTTTCACTTTACAAATAATGAAACACTATCATAGAATTGTATTGCTGATTTTGTACATGAGCATTTACATGGGTGTGTCTATAATCAATATGGATTTTTCTACTTTTAATCTCAGCAACTTCCAAGGGTCAATTCAATAATATGGAATTATTAAGGAAAAATAGCATATTCTAGCATACTATTTAACATATAAACCAAGAAATAGCTTAAGATTACAAATAGTAAACCAAGAAATAGCCAAAACATCAGAGGCTGGATGAGCTACTTATCTAAGAGAATTTAATAAATAACTTCACTAACTCAGCTTCTCAAATGTTAGAGAGCAGGGCCGTTCTTTCAGGATCTTTGACACTCGAAAGATTCAATGTTTAAATTATATGAAACCATGTGCACATAAATGTTATTTAATTCAAGGTAAATATTTCTTCCCTACTCCTGTCTGAATATTAAATCTTTTCCAATATTAGGATTCAAAACTGATAGTGATTCAGCTTCTCTGATTCAAAAGATTTTTCTTTGCCTTTACTTTGTAAGTCTTTTATCCTTTGTGATTGTGCATGTAGACATTAATTCTGAGATGCACATAACTCAGTGCATTGCTGATAGAGGGAAAAATCAACATCGACCAGCTGATGTATGTTGTATTACTTTGTATCTGGTAGGCCCTGAATTTTGCTGCAATCTTTTTTGAAAACTCTAGACTCTGGAGCTACTCAATCTCAATGAAATATGTACACAGGGATCTATCCCCCAAAGAGATTGCATTATCTCCTAGTAAGCACTGATGGATGAGTAAATTAAAAGTGTGTGAATATGAATGAGATAAACGATGAGGTAAAAGAACTTCCTGCTGCTTTTGCATGGTCCATTTCAAAAGATACGCAGGAAAAGCTGCAATGAATTTCTAAGTTGCTACTTGAGTTCTCTTCTGCTTATAGCAACAAGCTTTTCAGACACATGTCTAAAGTGGGTGAAATTCTGCCTGTTTCTAGTAATAAATTCTCTTAGCTGTTACTATAAGGTGATTTGCATGAGATATCTCCTGCTTTAAAGCAGGATTGCCCCCCGACCCCCTCAAAATAAAAACTACTTCAGCTGTAATTTATTTAAATTTTTTAGCCTATTTGGAGTTAAGAGCCTAGTCATTGCATTAACATGCTGGTAGCTGATTGCACTTCAGGCTTTCTTCTCCTCTAATTATTTCAGGTAATATAGACGTAGAAGAGAATATGATTAATGACAGAGAATCATTTCAACACTTCAGAGTTTATTAATCAAGTGTTTGATACACTGGGGCTCTACCTGGAATGCCAAATTGCAGGTGCTCATGTGCCATTTCTAAATGAATCTTAACACATGTAAATCCACTGTACGTGAAGATGTAATTATAAAATGATGACAGAATGACTTAGGGCCACTTTGAGGTCTACTCATTGACTGTCAGAGTTTATTCCTGATTTGCTTAGACTTCAGTCACCACTGTGGCACAGGAAAAAATAAAACAAAAACTCTGTCCAAGCTCCTGTAAAGCTCATTTTGTTTTTGTGTTTCCCCTTTAACCTAATCATGAGGGAATTCTGGCACGCTTAACCAACTCAGTGAGAAACAAGCAGTGAGGGCAATCGAAAATAAGTCAAAAGGTGTGACTATAATTAAATAGTTTGCCTTGTTGATGGAACTGCTCTGGCCTTTCTGGTCTCAGTGAGAAAAAGTTACAAATCAGTGACAGTCCCATCATTTATGCCAAAAGACTCCTATGAAAAGTGACCTTCCTAAGGGATCTCCCCAGCTCTCTCCCAACCCAGATATTTTTAGTTTATTTGATTTTGTGGTGATCAGAGTAGATAAGCTCAAATCTCTTGTTACTTCTTGACACAGAAAAGCAATTTTTGAATTTCTGTTGATTTTCCCCATGTGGGAAGTAAAAATAGCACAAAACTCAAGTCTTCGTGAGTCTTGCCTCATCTAACCCCAGTCACTGCTAAGTTCACTTTAGGGGAATCCAAGTTAAAGAATGCTCAAAAGTCAAATTTTGCTGTATCTTGCACCAATATATTTGTTGAGTTTCTGAAGTCATTATAACTTTTTTTTCTTTCATTTGAAGGGAAGACTAGGTATAGCAATTTCTACCCAAGTATTTTTATCCAAAAATGTAAACGAAAGTTCAACCTATGGCTAGAACCAAAACCCTAATAAAATCTCCTATTACTTTACATTCTTTTCAGAATATATTACTAACAACAACAGATTTTGATGTATCAAGTAAGAGTAGTTTTAAAATTGAAAATTAGATGTCACTCCAGCATGCTATCCCTGTAGACATGCTTAGCTTCTTTGGTGAGAACAAGTTATTAAGAAAAAGCTTACCTCCATAGTAGACCATGATGTGTCTTTATTCTTATACAGTGATAGAAAAGATCCCATAGAGCTTCACAATATGGAGTGACTGATTTCAGAGTTTCAATTCCACATGAAGTTAGAGTGTCCAAATAGGTGACTACATGTTAATGCAGAGGAAAAGTCATTGAGGTCAGCCACTTATTTACAATTGGAAAACAACTTTCCTAGCTCTTAGCATTCTTTCTCCGCAGCAGTTTACTTCCAGGATAGCCCCAGTTAACTGTGTTCCACTCAAGCTATTACAAAAGGCTCTTTCTTAGACAAGTATCTGCAAAGAGCTCTTCTACCTGTACAAGTCCTAAAGGAAAGAACTGGGCCAGGTTCCAAGTGTTTGCCACCCAATTTCTATTGACCTATGAGATACAATCAAAGGTCACTAGTGTAGCTAGAGACTAGTGTTCTATTTTATAGATCAATGGAAAGGTTTTCTTCTTCTCTACTTGGACTCATCTCATCCATGGCCCAAGGGTTGGCAGTTTCCTGCTTCCTGCAGCATACACACTGACATCTGAGTTAGTCAGTGAGAATCCACTTGTCTTGTTCTACTTCATTCACATGTTTCTCTGGCTACTTTACCAAATTTAGATGATACAAGAGGATGTACGGGTGATTTATTTAACCCTCTGGTATTTTGCTGAAAGGTGTTTCACGATGGTACCACCACACATGTGTAATACACTTTTCCAAATGGGTTCATATAGCTTAATTACATTATATATATATGTATATATATATATGTATATATATATATATATATATACATATATACATACACAAATCCTGTGGCATAGGGATTATTTTCCTCCCAATCCACTGCTAAAGAATCAAACGATCAGGAAACTTAAGTTACCTAACACATTATGAATTTTATAAGTAATTATGCCAGGGTCTGAGTCCAGATTTCCTCACTTTATTAATGCTATACTATTCTACAAAGCTAAATGCAATCTCCAACGTACATATTCTTCCTTGAACTACAGCATTCTAATTTTAACTGCCATTCCTAACTTTGGAAAAAAAGAAGAATGTATTCTGACTACCTCACTAGTGCTGATCAGGCAATTCCTGATTGACAGGTTTACTTACCATCCCATTTCTGGGAACCCCTGCGCTGTGTTAAGTCTCATGTGGTGACACAGGACTTAGCATAAGTGACTCTGTTTGGGGTCTCTAGTCTTGTTTTTACCAGTCATAACCATGCAGGCATCTTTTAGTATACATTCTTAGGTGGAAGTCAGAGCAGTTGGTTAGTGCACAGAAGGAACTCAGGGAAATGAGCAGGATAACATTTGTCCAAACTCAAAAATTCTTCAAATTCTTTTCTTTTGAGCAAGAGTGAGGAATTTGAACAGATTGAAGCACAAATTCACATGCAGACTCTAAGTTAAGATGTGTATAATGGAGAGTGAGTCTGAATTCATTTCTGCTCTTTTTGATATCTTCATCTTCCAAAAAGATCTTATTCTCACTTCCATTTTCAGGTATTAAGAAATTGAATGTTTGTAAGAACATAAATGAACTCATGCTGGGGAAACAACCTAGTTAATAGTATGGACCATTTTAACTTTTAACTGAAATGTCTTCATGTTTTCCAGAATTTGTGAAAAAGTTTTTAAAAAAATTCATTTGCATTCATCTGAGATCTTGGAACCTCTATATGCTAGTTACTCTGAGTGACTCCATTTTTATTTGGCCTCTCATTTATCTAGAGCAGTGAGCTTCAGGACCCGATGTCAAACATTAAAATGAATGGGGAATGGGAGTGTGTGTGCTGACAAATCATCAATATTTTAAAGAAATACCTCTGAAAATCAGGAAGAAGTATTGCAATATTTTTTCAAATGAAAACTTAATTTCTCCTATAAGTTAACATGGCTAGAAAATGAAAGTATTTTCAAGATGCTTTGGCTCAATGACAAACTGTGTTTCTCGTGGTCCTGGGTTTTCTTGAAATTGCCTTTTGGACTTCCTCATATATGAAGACAGATAGATATTAAAAAGTCAAGAATTCAATCCCATTTCAAAACAAAGAAGTTTTATTTTTAACCTGTCTATGGATATGTGTGCTTTGAAGATGTCAATAAATAGAGTTTTAGAGATGTAAAACATTTGAAAACATCAACATAGCTAAGAGCTACACATGAAGCTATGCAAAGGGAGTTAATTCATTTTCTTTGTCATGGTCACGTCTGCTGAAAAACCTTTAATAGTTCTATAGTACTAATTAATTAATTAGGTTTAAATTCCTAATTCCTAATGAAAGCACCCAAAGTTTATTATCTGTTTAGCTTTATTACCATATTCTCTTTCTCTGATGTTCCAACAACCCAGATTTCTTACTATCTGAACATGCCTCTCTCTTCCCCACCTTCTTCTTCCCTCTCTATCCCAGGAAGGCTCCCAGGAAGCTGCCTCTGTTTGTCAACAGCCTTCTCTTTCTTCATGCCCACTTTATAACCTATATCATACCTGTCTAGATCTTCGGGCAAGCTGCGTTCCATCCTTCCACGCAACCTCCTCGGGACACTTTACACTTCATGTTCTGTCTCACTGATACATAGTTTCACTTGTTTCATTTTTTTCATTTGTTCCATTTCTTCAATTCACTTCAAAATTAATCACTACTTTCGTGTATGTCTTCCAGAGTCTTGCACAAAATTGGTGCTTGGTCAATGTAAGCTGAAATTAAGCCATAATATAGACCTGGGTGGATCATTTGTTGGATTAAACTTGGCTTTTTTTTCTATCATTGAGAAGATTTAATATTTCCAGCTTTTACAATTACGTATCAGTCTTCTGGACAGGATAAATGTTCTTTTTCACTAGAATTGTATTCTATTCATACAGAAACTAGAAATAATCATTACCTGTAAATAGACTCATCTCCTACTAGTCTCAGTCATCTTTACTGCTCTGGACATACTGGTCTCATTTCTATTCTATGAACAGAAACACAACATTTATTTTTGCCTCAGGGTCTTGCAATTTCCTTTCTGTGTGCCTTGTTTTTCAATAGTAGTTTGGCCAAATCATTGCTCTTTCAAAAAAAACCTCAAAGAAGGTTTTTTTAACACCTTGTCTTAAAGGACACCCCATTTTTCTCCATTACTATTACTCTGGCTCATTTTACTTAACCTTATATGATAGAATGCTTGTAAATTGATTTATTGGTCAATCTAGCTAGAAGCTAAAATTCCATGAAGGCAAGGATGTAGTCCTGTTCACTGACAGAACTCTGCACAGGAATAGCACCTGGCATGGCATAGCTCGGTATATATTTATTAAGGAAATAAACAACTAAAGAAATGGACATGTGCAGAGAACCAGCAGGCCAGTGTGATTCCTCAGAAACAGTCCTAGATCAGAAGATAGATCTGAATTCTGGTCTATAGTCTGTTTAAGAAAAAATAACAGAGTTGATGGTGTGATTTCAATCTGTTTTGTTACTTCTTTCTTTTTGAAACATACTGAGAAGATTCAAACAAAAAGACAAAATTTTAGAAAAAGCTCACTATGATTTTTGAATAGACCAATGCGTCTTCAGTTAGAGTACAACATCTCCTTATGCAATGAAGACTTGAAGCTCTGCGGGCATACACTGGGAGAGGTCAGCTTTCAGAAAGAACGGTGACATAGACAAGAAGTGACCAGAATTCACCCTAGAGCTGTTGATATGTGTGGAGCAGTTTAATGAAATGACAGCTCTTGTTTTGTAAAGCTGCTAATGGACTTGACAATAATCACGGTTTCCAGGCAAGGACACTGGCTGTACAAATAATCAGTCTTTAACTCACTCACCAGGACTGTCATATCCTTAAAATGTATTTGCTAGGAGCTGTGTTGGGCCAAATGCATAATGAATTCAATCATCTTTTCAGTAACTGTATTAGCAGTGCCCAGCTATGGTTTTGTTGCCTTGTATTAGTTGTGTTTAAGGAATTAGAAATAGGGCAGTTATTCCAAGAAAGTGAAAAGGAGTGGGAAACTAGAACTGATAATTGGTTGCTTTTTTGAACTGGGATGGGGCAACAAACCTCACTGGATACAAAGCCAATTACAAAATCCATTTGAGTGTAACAAATGAAGGTATGAAAGACTAAACTACTAATTAAGGGCAAGAACATTCAAATTAAAAAGGTGACCATTTTAGCCTTAGTCCAATGATGCATATCTCCTGCCAAGTAAATTGGCAATAGAATGTTGGGGAGAAGACCTTGCTATAACTCTGAAGTAGTAACATGAGGCTAGACCAGGAGGCGTGAAACCAAGAAGTCCAACTTTCAGTGGCTTCTTGACTTCCTGGCTGATTCTCAGCATCAGAGATTTCTTATCATGAAAGTTACTACTGGTCTGTAGGTCAAGGACTTGGCAGGGGAAAAAAAAATTAGATATCAAGCAAGGCAGAGTTAAATAAAAACTGGAATCAAGATTCAGAGCTAACACTGTATTTTTAGGCTCCCTGGGTATTATTACCAGGTAGAGCCACTTCAAGAAACAATTTCTAAATATGGCTCTATCTCTATTGTCCATCTCTATTTCCTACGAGCGTCTATTGTTTCTCAGCATATTCTGTATTTCATCTTTTTGGCATTCACAGATATTACACATTCTCCATGGAGCCCAAGGTTGTAGTGTCTAACTCTCCTCCCAGTTGACTCTTTTTTCATCCTTTGCCTACTGTATCCTAACCTTGATGACTTACTCATTCTACTCTGTCCAAGAAGCAGCTCTTTGTTAGGTGATGTTAAGAGACCAATATGAAGAGAGTAGTTCTGCTTATATGCGATAGGTGAATATGTCATCTTTCATAAAAAAAAAACAAAAAACAAAAAACAAAAAACACAAACCTCAATACAAATAACGTCAAATGCATATTGGATATTATAACAATAAGAAAATTGGAGTTATTATTATTATAAATTATTATAGAACCTTCCTTTATACTCCCCATGAGCCTGAAGCCCAAGATTCTGCTTATTCTGACAATTTTGCTTTTTCTTAGACTCTATACTGACACCGTACCAAGACATAATATTATTAAAATATCATATTTTGGAGATGTTGGATTTTTAGACTTCCACAGGACTGAGAGAAAGATAAGCATTGTGGTGCTCTCTTAGATGCCCCATAATGCCTCTGCTTCCTTATGAATAAAAACAATTTCCTTGCTAGCAGACAGAAGCATAAGCTATTGATGCCATTTATACAGTATTATAAGTATAATACTCATCAGGACCTCCTTAATATGCTTCAAGTCACAACAGACATCCAGCAGGAAAACAACCTGCTACAAAGAGTCCTAGCTTTGGGGACCAACCCACCCTGAGTTTTTATGCTGGCCTTGTCATTTTTCTTAAACAGCTGCTTCCCTTCACTTAACTCAGTTTCTTTTATCTATGGAGGTGACAATCCTACATTTCAGGGATCTTGTGAGAGAAAAAAACTCTATTACATGTGAATATGTAAAACATAAATTAGACAAATTTTCTGACATGCTGTAGTCACATGAGTAGTTCTTGCTTTTTTTAAAGTATACACTTATTTTTAATAAAGTATTTTCTTAATTACTGTGAATGGTGATTTGCCTGAATAGCCACCCAGTTGCAAACTATGACCTTTTTCTACGAGTCACATATTTCTACCATGTCAAAGTTATCCAATTTGGATGGGCTGCAAAGACAAAAATATTTTGAATGACACTTGTCCCTAAATAGGTGCCTTTTTCTTCTTCTTTTTCTCCTTCTCCTCCTTCACCTTCTTCTTCTACTACTATACCACACCACACACATGTGCATGCATGTGTGCACACACACACGTACACACACCTCTGAAAGTTTATTTTCAAGTACTGAGATTTTTATGTAAGTCAGAAAGAAATACAATGTCCCCCTCTTCCTCAACCACTTGCAGGGTTGACTTTATTCCAAAAGACATTCCAAAATGATTATCTCAAACATTACTGCCCCTTCTTCTCTCAACTGCATAGTCAGTTGGTTATTTTGTTGACAGTTATCATCTGAAAATTCTCTGGACACAGTCCCTCAATAGCATGTGGTATTTCTTTTTTGTTTTTTTGCTTTGTTTTGTTTTTTAACTGACCAAAGTTTGCTGTAGTAGAGTCTTTCCATTGCTTTCCATTGCTGTTTCTGTAGTTTTGTTCCCTTAGACACAATCACACAAAGCTATCAGATATTAAAGACTTCACTGAAAGATTGAAATATTTTGCATGAACATTAACAAAGAAGAAAAATTCAAACTGTATTCTAACTATTGATTTTCCCAAGGCTCTGAGGAAGCTCCTAAGAAACCCATCCCTTGCTAAATGTTCTCCTGAGTATACTCTTGTTCCTAACCTTGATCCCCTGCTCTGAGGAGTCTCATCTCTGAGAGCTTCTAATCTGCACTATGCAAATTGATACTCATCTTTTGGGAAGTGTATTCTTTATCCTGAAGGTAACAGTGGATTCCATGGCTTTGACTTAGTAAGCAAGGTAATGAATAGAGGGGATCAGGTTCCCTGTTTTATCATAGCTGGTTCCTGACACCTCCAGTCTCAGGAACAGATCAAGAGAACTTTGTCCTGGTAAGTGACCCAGCACACTCAAGAACTGACCCCTAAACAGAGCCTGATTTCACTTTGAGATCTTTTTACTTGGATGTGTTATGGGCACATTTATTTCTCCTCGTTATTGCCCAATGAATAATTGTTCAATCAAGGAAAAATGTATGCAAACACAAATACATGCAGTTTCCCAAAATAAATAGTAATTATCAGTGACAGTGAAGCCTAATTCCATCCAAGAAAAGATAATATCTATCTTATATGGTCTGAATATTTCACAGACTCTTGCAAAAATAGTTATATCCTCTATTTAAAATTTGTCATGTGCCTTTGTACCTCATGTATTCCAATGTCCCCTCCAGTTGGTACAGAAGATTTGGGCAAAGATTTGGAATTATTCCTTGACATGATGATCTTATATTCTTTGCCATGAAGATTAATGCTCCTTGACTCATGCTCCTCAACTGCTGTTGGAATGGGGGTGGGGATAATTTTTTTTCTTGAGTTGGAGGAATATTTAAAGAAGTAAGTTTACTTCTACAAATGTAGTTACATAGCCTTTTCTCTCAACGATGACGTCTTGTAGGTTCTTTACTAGAAAATTGCCTTTTTCAGACCTAGTTTACACTTGCCCTATGCCTACACTAAAAATGTCTTTTTCTTTAAAAGTTGTTGATGTGCATATTGAGAGACACTGGAGCAAAAACATCAAACAAAGAGACTTTGTTGCCTAATGGACCAAGCTTTTTTAGTCCAAGACTAAGAGAAATAAAGAGGCATCCTGGCTTCTTTAGAGTAGGTCCCACAATATCTAGCCTGCCATATAAATGCCTTCAAATTCCTGTTGAGTGCTTTTTAATCCCTAACAGAGTGGAGCAGCAAGTCAAGGACTTGCACATCTTTTTCCATCTGCATATCTGTGTGGCACAGAGCACTCTGTCCTAGATATTATTAGAGTCGGAGCTATGAGATGAAGACGAGCTCCTAAGAGGGTGGTGAGAGGGTGGAAAAACATTTAACCTAATGCTTATGCTTTAGAACTGAAGCACTGATGTCTGCAGTTAACAAGATGTATGGCCTTATTGAACAAGGAGGAAAAAGCTTTCCAATTCACTTAAATGTCTATTTCCACAAATATATAATTGAATCACATATCTGATTAAATCTAAAATGGGAAAAATCTTTGGAGAGACAGCACCCAGTGCTGACTACCTTCACTTACGCTACCTCAATGCCAGCTTTAATACCGCAATTAGTGCTGGCAAAACTCTATTTGCTTATAGACCTAATTAGAGATCAAGAGAGTGGCTTACTTTTGATAATTGTGTGGCTGTGGCCCATCTATCAGCCATTGTTAAATTGTTGTTATATTAATGTAAAGCTTATAATCACTGCTGTTCCAAATTGAATAAAATGTTCTTGCCAATTCTCCAATGCAATTAATTTACATAAAAGCCTCTGGAACCAAAATTAAAATGATATACATCTTTGCAAAGACTTCAGTTAAAACAAAGCTAAGTAATAAGAAACTCATACATCTTTTTCCCCTGAATTTTTATGTTTACTTGAGTTAATGGCCAAACAATCATTAAAATGTGCCTAAAACTAATTAAAATTGCTATGCTCATACCTCATTTACTATGTACTCTAATTTATTATTCAAGGCATTAATATTTTAAACTCCCTGTTCCAAAGTCCAGGGAGATTCCAGGCAGTGGAACAGGAGGTCAGCAGTTCCTCTTCCTTCCAGGAATCTGCATATAAATTACATTAATCTTGCTGAGGCATTTGATATTGGCTCAGAAGAACTGATGATATAGGGAGGGTTGTCTGTTTTGTTCCTTCTGCTTAAACTAAATAACTAAAATAAAATACAATCACGCATCACCGGGAGATTTGTGCACAATGCAAGCAAGGAATATTACATGATAAATGCCACATTTTTATCAAACCCAAGATAAAGAAACAAAAATTTGTTATAGACTGTGTACCAGGCCTCTTCCCATTATAACTAGCACAGGCAGATATACAGGTGTGCTATTAGGGGTCTTCAGAGTTTCTTCGTGAATGTACAATTGATGTGATCATTTATAGCAGAGCCAGGTGAGATAATTCAGTCTGTGTCTCATTAGAAGTCATTTTAAGAATGTAATATGCTGTTTTCTAATTTTATATTATTCCTTCTAGTTATGTTGTTACTCATTACTAATAGCTACCATTTATTTACAGACTACTCTGAGGCAGTGTCTTGTCATTTCTCTAATCAATCTATACAACGGTATCATTATTGAGGCCATATTAATGTTCGATGAGGAACCAAAGCTCAGAAATATTAAGGAGCTCACCCAGTGTCACACACTGTAGATGACAGAGCAAGCAATTAAGCAAATACATTGCTGAAGTCCGAGGTCTTTCTATTAGAGCTTGTTGATACTTCTAAATAATTTTGATTCTCAGGAGCAGATTATTTTTAGGAAAGGTGCATGCTGGAATGAAGATGAGTAGTTAGGCAGGAAGAGAGAGGAAGAAGAAGCATTATATTTTTATTTTGTTTCATTGCTCACACATAGGTTGCTTCCCCCAGACCTGGGACTCAAACCAGGGACACATGGCCTGCATCCTTCAGAGGCAATTGACCCAACCGCTGCTCCACCAGGGAGCGTCCACAGCAGATATTTAAATATCATTTCCTCACACATCTCCTACACAAGGCACTTTCACAGTTTGTTCAATAGCTCTTATCTCTTTGCTTCCATATCCCCATAATGTAGATTTAAGACTTGCACCTTGACTAGATCAAGTGTTAGCAGAAATATTCTGCTATGAAAATAGCTGCCAGCAACCTTAGCCTGTTAAAAGAAGAATTTTGTGTAAATCCTTAACTTACCTTGAGTCAAGATTCACTGCTCAGTGGTCTCAGGGATATTTCAGTATCCCTTAAAGTAAAATAAAATGCTGGCTATTTTGTCAAGATGGAGTATAAAACGTGCATTTTTTCTTGAAACTCATTTTGATTTTTGATCTTTTGACTTTCATCCCAAGTTAACAGTATCAATGTGAACAAATCAATCCCTCTTAGGGCCTATTTTCATCATCTTTAAAAAGAGGACGCTGAACAGAAAAAAGTTCAAAAAGCATCCTTGCAGCTCTGTTATCAATGATTTTACTTAGACGAACTTGAACCTAGACAATTACCATAACTTGGAGTTCAGAAAGTTGAAAAAGGAATCAGAAATGTGCTCTGGAGTTTGGCTTAAAGAAAAATTGGACACTGAAAGTTCCTGTGCAAATGCTGGCCGGATATTCAGTTTGAAAAACACCTTTAAGAACAAAACCATTTTATCAGAGAAAAGGTGTCCATGTGTCTGTACACATGTGTGAGTAAATAACGCTAATACACACATACATATTTATTAGGTGGGGGGCTAGAACTATGGATGTAAAATGATCTAAGAACTCCATTTTTTTGACTTCTCCCTTTATCTTTGCAAAAAGAATCTGCAAAACCCCATATCTCTGAAGACCTTAGCTTAAGCATTTCAATGACAAATTATTCCCATGAGAAAGAAGAAAAAAAGGAGGCATCTAAATAAATAGAAATGCACAAAGCTCCTCAGTGAGCTCTCTGTTTAGAGTCCATGAAAAAAAAAAAAAAAAAAAGAAAGAAATGAAAAGTGATTAAAAAGAAATCAAAGACAGTATGCCCTGGTGGTATAGCAGTTAGGTGCAGTCTGCATGCATCCCAGGGTCCCAGTTTTGTGTCCGAGGCCTGGAAGGAACAACCAAGATGACCAACTATATAAGACAAGTAAAATGCTTCTTCCTCCTCTCTCTTCCTGCCTGCCTGCCTCTTCTCACCTTCATTCCTGCCTGCACCTTTCCTTAGGAAAAAAAAAAAAAAGAAGTCAGTCAAGTGTTGTAATACTACCACAAGAAAGCTAAACCTAAAATACATCAAGACTAAAGACAACACAGCTGATTTTTTTATGCAGTACTCAGAGTGGGTTGGTGGGCTGTGGAATGGGCAGAATGCTCTGGTAATTCAAGAGAGAGATGACTTCCAGCTGTGACCAGTCTGTGGTGAGAATGCCAAGAACAACTTGGTTGAAAATGCATTCAAAATTAGCAATAGACAATGTAAATGTTCTGATGAAATGTGAAGAGTTTATGAAAGATGACCTTGCAAAGGATGAATGATGTTCCAGGCAAAGGAAAAGGTTACCAAATCAAAGAAGGGAGGGAAAAGAATCTACCATGCATCTGGGAACAGCATATCATTCAGAAGCACAGGTTACAGAGCAGTGGAAAGTACTTTTATCCATTTGGTAATTAATTATTGGACACATGCTTTGTATTCTGGGTGCTGGCAACAGAGGAGTGGACAAAATAAACAAAAACCCTTGACTTTTTACTGAGGTGACAGACACTGTGAAAGATCTACATAAGATAAAACTGCATATTTTAGTAAAAAATATGAAATTAAAAATAGTAGTAAAACATAAATATGAAATGTTGGGGTAAGTGTGGAATGGGAGGCCACATTTTGAATCAAGCCCTGAGACAGTCGTGTTGCTATGTGAGAAAAAAAGCATCATGCTAAGAGAAAAAAAGAAAATACATGCACCAAGGCCTTATGATGGGAACAAATCAGAAATAAGAGGGAAATATGGCTGAATAGTGAGGGAAGGGGAACTTGGTATAAGATAGGGGCAGGGAGCAAGGAAGCTCATTCACGTCGGTCCTGTAGAAAAGAGTAAGTACATTGATTATACTTTGAGAAGCCATTGAAGGGTTTTAACCAGAGGAGGAGCTTAATTCAATCTGTATTTTTGACTCATCAGTTTGTCTATGTGTTGAGAGAAGAGAAGAGGGGGGAAAGAACAGAAAAAGGGAAGCAGTTAGAAGGCAAGACCAAGAATCTACATGCGAGAAGATAGTCAATGGCAAAGATGATGGTAGGAGAGTAACTGGTCAGATTCTGGATATATGTTGAAAGTCTAATGTAAAAGAGAAAGAAAAGTATCAAAAATTACCTCTTGGTTTTTAGACTTAACAAGTAAAAGAATGAAAGATTGACATGGGAAAACTTAGAGGTACATTACTTTTCATTCATGTTCTTATTATTTTTGATGGGAAATACTAAAAATTCAATTTTGGGTATTTTCATTATGAGTTGGGTATTACACATTCAAGATATTAATCGGGAAGGTAAACATATCTGATGGAAGTTTAGATGAGAAGGTTAAACTTGAAATATAATTCAATATTAATGACATATAGAACATGAAATAGTGTTAAGATCATCTTAGGAATCAGTATAGGTAGAGAAAAAAAAAGAGGGACAAAGACTCAATCCTGGGGTTCTCCAACATTTGGTAGCTAGAAACATGAAAGGAGACCAGTGAAAATAATCCCTGAGAGATCAGAAAAGTGGGTAAAAATTCAGTAGAAAACAAGAGAAGCAAGTGTTCCAAGAAGAAGAAAGTAATCAACTTGGTCAAATGCTTGTGAACAATCAAGTTAAATAAATATTGAAAAATATCCATGGTGTATAGCAACACAGAAGTTGTGAAATGAGGTGGATAATTTTTGTGACATAGTTAAGACAAAACTTCACAGAAGTGTATTCCAGAGAAAGAAAAGAAACATGGTAAACCCTTTCGGGAGGGTCAGGATAAAGAAATGGGGCAGTTGCTGGAAGAGAACATGAAATTCATTTAGGAATTTCCTTTCTTCTGTGATTTTTAAGATGAAAAAATGAAAATGGTCGTATAGCAGTGAGTATCAAAGTAAGATGATTGGAAGGTACAGATAAAATCAAATTAAGAATTATGCTGATAAATTTGAGTTTTGCCTCATAGGTAATGAGGAGACACTGAAGTCAGTTTGTATAATATGCTCAAAATTAACACAAAAGCAATATTATTGAAAATGCAAGCAAATGAGAATCGTGGCCTAAAGTAGGATCAACGTAGAAGACTGCTGACTGGTGATGTGATTTAAATAATGTTAGAAAAACAGAATCAAGCATATCCAACAACACATGGAAATTGGAAGTAAAAACAACGAGAAGTCTGAGTGAAGTGTTAATATTCTCTTAGAGATGCTTAAGAAAATAATGGCAGTATTCACTGATACTACCTATTGTTGAACAGGGAAATTGGAAAAGGGAACAGGTGAGGAACAGGCTAAGTAGATAATACATCTTAGATATCCTAAGATGTCTACATAGAAATTCTAATAAACAGTGGAAAATAATTACTGTTTCAAGAGAATTAAGAAAATTCTCAGACTGTTCTGAATGTTTAAAAATCATAAGAAGTCTAGTAAGCTAAATTAAATTAAAAATAAAGCTAATGCTTTGGGCCTTATTTCCCTTTAATATGATTTTAAAGGCAATGAGTAATGAACATGGGAAGTTACTCACAAATCCTTTAATGCTTTCTTAACATGCTATGTTCTTATAAAAGAGATAAAATGATTTAACAAGCTACAGTATCATTTAAGATATAAAAAATAATATGAATTAATTGGAAACATAGGCAAATGTATACCTTGACATTTTGATCCCAATAGATAGTTCATGGATGTCTGAGATTGAAGAAGTCATTGTCAAAATGAAAGAGCAATCAAAAATATCTCAAGTTTCTAGAATACTCAAATGATAGGTATAAATAGCAACAAGCAACCCCTACCCTAGTATATTATTCCTGAGTGCCTTCACCTCAGATCAATCTACACCTGATCTATGGTTGTCCTCTATCATATTGTCCTGCCCAAACTTTGGTTTCATCTCTACTTTTCTGATACCTAACATTCTGACATACCCTGCACCCTTATTACAATTTACACTTAGCCCTCCAGTCCTATTCTCAGTGCTGAGCATCTTCTTCCCACTACCCCACCTGCTTTTTTACTTAGTCTTTCTCTAGCTGGTACTAATGGTTCATGATTTAATTAAATAGGCAGTGCACATAGGATGCACTTAAACAATTCAAGAAAGCTACTAATCCAGCTGACAGCAGCAATGATATCCTCAAAATGCAAGAACAGAGGAGCAGTTAACACCTTTGTATCTCTAGGCATGGGCAGATAAAAAGGAAGAAGGAAGAAAGAGAAGAAAAGAAAAAAGGAAGGGCAAGAGAAGAAAATAATTGAGAGAGAGAGAGGTGTGAATATTTGTGCCAGAGGTCATAACATCTCAAATGTTGATCCAAAATTAATTTTTCAAATTTGTGTCACAGGAGAATACGAGGTCAAGTTAATTAATTTTTTACAACTCAAATTTGTTCACTATATAACTCTGTCATTTATTCTGATAATATAGCCTTCCTATAGTTTGTATTAAAATGATCTATAAAAATAATGAAACCAAATGAAATTCTTGGCTTATTTAAAATTCCTGGAAAATTAAAAGTGGACAATTAGTGTGTATCAGTGTACCTGAGTATATAAGTATGTGCAGTTTGTATATTAGTTACTCTGAAAACATCTAAAATTCTGGAAACTACTAAGTTAATATCGTTATCAAATACCTCAACATGTAAATTTGTTAAAGACATCTCTGAGTCACTAAGGAACTCCTTGATATAACCTCAGTACTTGTAGACTTCATTAAGGTTCGTTAGTAGATACTTTTGTCTTTATTTCAAAAGCTGAATGAATGAATGAATGAATAATAAAGCAGGCTATATCCTGAAGAGGCAAAATATAAGAAATGTAAAGAACTACAAAAGAGCTAACATTCATCATCATCACAGCTGCTCTAACATCTGTAAATATGAGTACCAGCTTGGCTGCTAATCCTTAACCCCATGGGGTCTCATGTGATTTTAGGCAGTTTCCTGTATTTTTGTTTTATTTCTACTAAAATGTGTCTGTTCAGATTTGTATGTACCTTCATCATTAAATATTTCTTACGGCTGAAGCAGGTCTTACTTGCTTATTTCTTGTGCATAATTTTCCCCGTTTCTTTCTTCCTCTCTCTACTTACTTTTCTAAGCAGGAACTTCTCAGGAAATTAATTTCGTTTGCCTAAGTGTGACAGACCTCAGTTAACGTATCACAAGACCTCCTAATGTTCCATCATTTTCTTCTGCCATCTCAAAGTCATTATTCTGAGCAACCTTTGGTATAACTTCCTTCTTATCCAAGAAGACAGTAGCTTCGGCACTCAAATTGCCGGCTACAGTTCAATAACGTGGATCTGTTCTAGCTCAATTTCCTTTGGCTGTATCAATACAAATGAAAAAGAAATGCCTCCACCTCTCTTTAACATGATCACTTCTGACCTTTCACATTTCCACAGAAGTCAACATTTGCAAAGGCAGCGATACAAAAGGCAAAAATAGGGAGGGAAGAGAGAAAATATAATCTAGCATTTTCACTCTGCCAGAGAAGTCTATTTACTCAAAGCAGCAACTGACCTTTCTCAAGGACATCTTTCAACAGGTGGTGTTCCTGTTAATCATAAATTATCATTCTGCTCCTAGCTTCCAGGCCTGCTCTCACAGAAACCCTGTCTACGTAAGAAAGATACTCAGAAATAATGCAGGAACACCGGAATATGCCAGATTCCCTTAGAATCATTGAGTGCTAACACTGAGAAAGCATTTAGAGGATTTAGAGTTTAGAGGTCATCCAGTGAGCAAATTTATTTATTTCAAAAATAAACATGGCTTAAGAAATATTTCTCTCTCTCTCTCTCTCTCTCTCTCTCTCTCTCTCTCTCCCGCCCACCACCCCCCCTCTCGTATATGCGTAAAGCAGCAGTAGGTATGGAATAATACATAATTATGGAGGATTGCTCTACCATTCTTAGGGATTTTGTGCTTCAGTGATTTGGACATCAATACAAAGGTTAGAGCTGAATCATTATACACCGATGAAGGACTGTTTGTTTTCAGACTTGTTTGATACATGCCCACCTTGTGACTTTTAACCAGCCAAGATTGTAGTGACTTGCATAGCTTCTCAAGTCATCTAGGAAAGGAAATAATGCTTGACAAACACTTTATTGTCTCACAGATTACGACACTTTTCCATGACACTGATAGATAAGAAGGAATTTTTAGGTTCGTTATAAAGTTTCATGTTCATGTACTTATGGAAGGTTTAAATGTAGCAAAAACAATAGGTCAAAAATTATCAGAAATTTGTTTTTCTACAAAGCATTTTTCATTGTCTGAATATATTCATATGTTTACTTATTTTCTGTTACCTCATCAACAATGAAAATTACATGAGGACAGGAGTTTTGTCTATTTTGTCAAAAGTTCATTAACAGTAACTTTCACAAGGTAAGCACAATGAAAACATAATTGACTGAAGGAAAACCTGAAGTGCCCTCTCCTCAGTGTGGCAAAGAAAATGGACTAATTCTTTTTTCTAGATACCTTATCGACCATTCTTTACTTTATTATTAACAAAATTCATCAGCATATTCCTTCAGAGTATCTTCTTGCTAATATGACCATATTCTAATCATGTTTTTTTCTTTGATTAACAATTTTCAGTTAAATCATCTTTACCAACACAGGTTAATTTTAGAATAGGATTATTTCATAAATATAATCACATTCATTATATGATATTTTTAATACTTTAATTTTCTGAGCATATGTTTCAACTAATGTTGGGACTACTTTGCTGATGACTCCATGCATAGGCTACACTTGTTCATTAAATACATTAAAAATGTTTTGGATGTTTTTAATTCACAGGCAATAGATAAATTGTCTGACATAGAACTTTGTAATTCGAAACTGATATTTCCGTGGATGAAAGTGGAATCAAGCTCATCCTTGTGTGTATTATTTCATCTCTTTGCATCTTAGGTTTTTCATTGGTATATTATCAACAATACAAAAAATATTTGGTCATTTTATGACAACTAAACGAAATAAGAAATTCATAGTGCTTAGTACATTTCTCAATACATAATAAACAATCGTTAGAGGTTTCACTATTAATTATAGAGCTGAGTCTGGTTATTATACTGTAATCTTTAATCAGATTCTTATGAAAAAAGTCTGTACGAGTTCAGTGTGATTGTTTATACTCTATGAAGCAACACATTGATTCTAATATAAATGAACTAAACGTACAGCCATAGCAACAAACCACAGATAAAAACTGAACATAGCAAACGCTCTCCTACAGATTCCATAATCAAAAACACTTCTCACATCCAAACCTCTAAATTGGGCCAATAATCATTCTTAGAAGCAATAGGAATATTCTTAGTTTCTGTTTCTGTCTGTAAAAAGCAAAAGTAGTATTGAAAATGACAGTGCTTTTCACAAATGTAGGATGCTATATTTTACGAAAAGCTCTAAGCAAAAAAAGATGGCATTGGAGCCCAGTGGTTATGAGTGAAGCCTCTGGAAGCCAGGTGCCTGGGTTCTAATCTAAGTCCCAGAGCTTTTCATCTATGTGATCTGAGGCACTCTCTTCCTCTGTGTCTCGGTTCTTTCATCTACAAATTGGAGAAAATATTACTACCTATATTATCAAATTGTTATGAAACTTTGACGAGTTATTCCTCACAAAACATCCACAGTAGGCCAATCACGTATTGCTCATAAAAAATTGTTGACTTTGACAATTATTTTAAATACCCAAGACAAATGTAGCATCCTCATTTTATAGGAAAATAAACTGTCCATAGAGAGAACAAATGCTTTGGCCAAAACCACAGTACTTATTTTATGATGTTGTTAGGATTAAAATGCAAGCCTTTAAACTCTTAGTAATGTAATAGATCCCAATAATATTAATGTATAAATATTGTCCTCCCCATTATTGTAAAAAGATAGCACAGAGAACAGATACTAATGAACAGATAATATATTCAGAAGAGATACCATCTTTGTAGGTAGTATTTGCTAAAATGTGTCAGGGTGTAATTCCACACTGGTAAATAAGCAGCCATCATTCTCAGCCCTTTGGATGCCCTCTCCTCACCCTGACCCCGCCAATGACTATGCTAATCTAATTCTTCTAGAACCCCTGCATGTTTCATATTTAATAACTAAAGGTTGAATGCATAATACAGGAGCTTTTGAATGATATTTGCTGCCTTCTCTGTTTGATTATGTGGTAGAAATGCAGTTCTCATTTCAATATTTTTTAAATCAGCACTGGTACTAAAGACCTCACAGGGATATTATGAGGATCAAAGGAAGTTATGTTCATGATAGCAGTGATAAACTAGAAGATGCTGGATATAAAAACAAACTTTTTTGATCCATTCTAGATACAGTCACATTCCCATGATACAAGTCTGAGCATCAATAAAGGATATGCTAGTCTTAACTCCTAACCCTTATACGGCAATAACATTAGTTATGTATAGAAATCATCAAAAGTTATCCATGAAGTAGAAAACAACTGACAATAAAAATATCACTCTGTAAGTGTTGTCAATATTATCTATAAATCTTCCTGTCATCTCTCATCTGACGATCTCTATCATCTACCAATTTTATTTCCTACAAAAGCATCCAATAAAGGGCCGCATGGTCATAGTGTAACAGATAAATGCAACGGTGAAGACAGGGTCACTTCGAATTGGAAATAACATGTTAATATGAAGGTGCTTGAAAAAGGTGGGATAGGAAATACAGGGGACATACAACTTTCCTTTGACAAAATCAAGACAGAGTTGGAGATTTTGTAGTTTAATGCAATACGTCTGGTGTTGAGGCTGATTTCTTTCCCTCAAGAATCATAATATGAAGCTATTTGAGTTCAATGTCTAGGCAATTTTCCTGATAGATGAAAAGAAACGTATATTTTTTGAAACAGAACATTCTATGCAAAGTCAAATTATATATTTTTTTCTTTTTCCAAAGCTCCCAATTTTATTTGGTTATTTATTTCCATTTTTATTTACCATTTTAATATGTTTAACCACATAACATCTTTGTCCTACTAAAGAATAAAGTAAAATATAGAAAATCTATTATAGTAATGTGAGGAAATGCACATTTCTTGTAACTAAGAAAATAGGTCACTTAAAATGCAATTCAGCATGCAGTTTATGGGGACACTTTGAATTTCAGCTGTAATATGTGCACTGCAGTTCATTCATATCCATTAAAGTTTATTTACATCTAACTATCATGGCTTTTAAAATAATTATTGTTCCACTTTAGAAGGAAAAACAACATAAACATTTTGTAAACTGTGTCTTTTGTCATAATTTTAAAGGTATTACTGTGAGTAGCTGTGTTCTAAGAAGAGGTAAGAAAACAAAAAAGAGGAGTAAAATAACTGTGAGTAGTTGAGAAGAGAATTTGAATTTACATAAAGCTACATACCTAAAAATAGCTTTCAAGAGCCTTTTGTATTCTATTTCTTTGTTACATGTAATAAAATGAATCTGTCTCAGCCTGTGCTGGCACAGACCTAGTACCACTAGATCAAGAGTAAACATATTGGAATATTTCCATGTAGATATAATTGACTTGATTAAATTTATTGAATTAACTAGTTACCTTACATTAATAACGTGTAGACAAAACATCATGGCACAGAAATGCAGACATGATTTCCAAGTATGTTAGTGGTATTTGATGTCAAGTAGCAAAGGAAAAATTCAAAAACTTGCTCTTAGATACATACCCAATTATCAGCCCATCACAGCAGATTCTATTTCTGTAGTCCTAACAGGGCCTGGGGACACTACAACCAGGATCCAACAAGCATCTATTTATACTATCCAAAGTACTACACTAAAGTCCACGTATGCTGTTTACAGTTCTTTGGGGAAATGATTAGTGGAGCAAATAGACTATATATTGCTGACACACAATCCATTATCACCCAAGGCTGTCTTAAAATGACAAAATTTGAAAACATCAGAAAAACCTCTTTAGAAGAAAAAACACATATTACTAGGTAAAGTGGTCAACAGGTAAACACAGCACAATAGGCTCTAATCATACAGTTTCAGCTCTTCCCTTCATAGAGTCATTTGAAATGGAAGCAAGAGAAGCACTGCTCCTGGTGTTTGTAGATGCCACCCCAATATTCACAAATATCATGTTGTTCAATGCATGCTTGGCTGCTTTAGAGGCCAGTGTGCTTGCAAACTCACTTTCTTCCTGACTCTGACTCACAGTAGGGTGTGCAATTTTCATGTACAATGCAGGATTCATTGGAACTATAATTTAGAAAATTTTCAAAATGGGGCACAGTATAACCTTCCTCAGATAATTTCTTTTTAAAAAGCAGCTCCTCTTCTTTGAGTAATTCATCCATATTTTCTGTTCTTATTGTGCAAATGAAAAAGTTGGACGTAAAGCACATTATCTCCCCATCCGCCTCAACCCTATCAATCTAGCCACCCGTTACAATTGCTTTTCACACCACCCTGCATGAACCAGAGGGACAGCCATTAAAACACTACCACACACTGGAAGCCAAGGCTGCTCCAGCCCACAGCTGAACTTAATAAAACCGTTAATGTCAGAGCCTGCCGGCTAGCTTCCCAGGAATGCCACTTGCTCAAACTCCTTCCAGTCCAGCCATGCATGTGGCATTTCATCCTTCTCCCCATGCAGAACCAGGCCATCTGCTATGAGACACAGATATACCACATGCCAGGTGACATTTTCCTTTAAATTCCCTTTTTTTTTAAATTTACTTGGAAATATACTCAACAGACAGAAAACAAGAGGAAGTCTGAGCTCTACTTAGGCCTGTTTTCCAATCTTTTGATATTTATTATATTCTGGCTCTACATTTGAAAGGTTGGTGAGTAATTTATGGGCAGGCATCCTTAGAAATTAATTTGTAGATATGTGATAAAAATCTCCGAGCATTGGCACACTAATACACCAAGAAGTAATGGTGGAATTAAATAAAATTTTTTTTTAAAAGAAAGAGTAAAGAGTCATTAAATCAATAATACTAAGGCCTGATGGAGCTGTTTGAAGTCAATAACATCATAAACTTTTATACTGACTTCAGCATAGTAACGTTATTATTTGTTATCAGTGAAGGCAAAAAAATTTAGATTTGATATATTTGATAACACAGGAAAAGAGATGGGGAGGCTTTGAAGATGCTTCATACTTTTGTTTATTTTGAGTAAGCATTGAATTCTACATCATAGATAATAAGGCAGTTAAAGACGCTCAGAAACAGTAGTGGGGCCAAAGGATAATATTGAGAGGGCCTGTTTTTAATATTGAAGATTGATCCTTATATTTTTGGAGTGTTTGGATATAATAGTGAAGTAAACTGTAAGATTCATTTGCAGGCTCACCCTTTGGAAAATTTCCCCTACAAGAAAAAGCATATGCAGATAGGTAATAATCCTGTCTTAAAAGTTGGATCTGCTATATTAAGACCTATTCTATTTAGTGTATAGCATAAAACTAATTTATTAAATGATCATTTGGTATGATTATTAGTTCTGGTAGTGGGACACCATGACAACTTTTAGATTGAAATACATCCAATTAACATGACATTTAAGACAAAATATAATCAGAAATTAATATTCTCCATTTATAATTTTCTTGGTAAATTGTTTAAACATACACACATTATTCCACTACTTACTACTCCAAGAATTGATTAATAAATGATAAAATTTATATTTAATATATTCTTAATTATCTTCCTCTGTGTGCTAGGTCCTTTTATTAACTATTAATTCTTTCTTTGACTTCATACCTCATCTCATTCACTAAAACTTCTCTTCATTCACCTTGCTTTATGAAAGCTTGCCTTGCAGTTAATGATGACCTCCCCTGCTTAAACTCTATGATATCTACTTAGGCAAACAGATTGATTCCTTAAAAACATCAATCTGATAGTGTCAATACTGACTCCTACCTTCTCATATGCTCCGTCTTCCTCCCTCTTGACAAAGTACTTACACTGATGTCATGACTCAGGATGGCATGATTATGTCTATTTTATACATTCCCTTCTGACTCACCTCACAGCAGAGTTCCTTCTGCTCAACACTCCAGTCACACTTGCCTTTCCTTATTTTCTTATCTCCATCATGACCCTTCCCTGTTTTGCACATGTTACTGTTTCTCTGAATGTTTTTTTCTTTCTCCTCCTGATAAGGGTCACTCATGGAACCTATTATTTCTCAATTGTAGCATGTATTACAACTTCAAATTTAAAATTAATCCATTGATTATTGAGAAAATTGATTCTGTTGAACTAGTTTGTACACTTCTATAGTCACGAGAAAAACATATTACTCTGACTTTTAACTCTCCAGCATCTGTCACTCTGATTAGTACATACTGCACGCATACTAAAAATCTGTTCCATGAATGAATGAAGTTTCATTTATGCTATGTTTCTTCTGGTGTCTTATTCCACTACTCTTCACTACCATCAAGGAAGTTCAGAGAATTGCCTTGAGCTGATGTGATGTAAAAAAATAATTGGCAATTGATTTTTTCAGAAAATATGTTTCATATCTTTTCAAAAAAGAGATTAACAAGACAGTTGTTATCATTGTACTCAGATAATATTTGTTATATTGTGATTATAGTCAAAAAATTAAAGAAAAAAGAAATGTTGATTGTGATAAGAGATAAGATGGAAATATATGAGGGAGTGGGATAAAGAAGAACAAGAGTGTCCTTGGAAGGGACCAGAGAAACACCTTAGAGAAGAACAAGCTGAGATACTGAGAAGGAAAAGAAATGAGCTGCACAGAGAGTGGAGAGAACATCTCAGGAAAAGACAACAGTTTCTCCAAAGACCCCAATGTAGCAGCTAACTACATGAGGTTGACCCTGCATGTTCCAGAACAGAAAGAAGTTTCATGAAGTAAGCACAGAGTGAAAAAGCATGAGCTCAGAGGTGGTCAGACTCTGCAGACCAAAGAAGGAGTTTATGTTTTATTAAAATCCATTGATGGTCATTAAAGGGCTTTATAAAGGGCTTTATAAAGGGAGAGCCATTTTCTGGTTAACATCTGAACAAGATCACTCTTGCTTATGTATAAAGAATGGATTATACCAAGTCAAAAGAGAAGGAAACAGGCCAACTAGGTGACTTACAGACTTGCAGAAATAACCTGGTGGGTGAAAATAAGAGGCTGTGAAAATGTAATAACATGGAAAGACTTGAAAGGTATTTGAATATAAATAAAAGGACTAATTAATGGCCATGAATACTGAAAGGGACAAAATAATTAAGGATGAATCCAAGTTGAAAGCTTCAACACCTGGGTAGATTAGACTGACATTACCAAGAGGGAAAGCTTGGAGGAATAACATGAGAACCAAGTAAGATAGATGAGACTAGGAATCAGGGGTAAAACTTTCTTGATCAAGACATTTTATCTTTAGGTTCACAGACATCTTGACAAAGCTGTGACTATGCATTTTTATCATCTAGTTAAAATTACAGATCCTCTATCCTACAGTTGTCACTGGAAAACACAATTTACTTTTCTCAATAGTGTTGACCATATAACTAATAGAGTCTAAACTTGATATAAAGACCAGATTCAGCTAATTTTTTTCAAACTATAAGGTTAGTGTCTGACCCAAGTCTGCACACACCCTCAGAGAACAACACTACTGTGACAGGCCCAATGGGGTGCAGTCAACAAGAATGGGAGCAGCTCTGCACAGTGATGGAGACTCATCAAAACAAAATGACATCTTTCTGAAAAGGAGAAGATATTTGCACATCATACATCTGGCAATGGGTTAATATCCAAAATATGTAAGGCACTCACAAAATTCAACGACAAAAAACAACCCAATTTTAAAAATGGGCAGACATGTTTCCAAAGAAGACATGCAGAAGGCCAACAGACCCATGAAAAATGTTCACCATTTCTTATTATTAAAGAAAGGCAAATCAAAACAATCAGATGTCACCCCACATCTGTAAGAATAGCTATTATCCAAAAGAAAAGAAATAAGTAGTGATGAAGAGGATGTGGAGAAAAAGGAACACTTGTACGACACTGATGGGAATGTAAATTGGTGCAACCATTATGGAAAGCAGTACAGAGAGTCCTCAAAAAAATAAAAATAAAAATTCAATATGATCCTTTTATCCCACTTTCTTTTTTACCCCAAAAATACAGAAACACTAATTTAAGAGATTTATCCACCCCCACATTCATTGCAACATTATTTACAATAGCAAGAATTGAAAACAACCCTAGTGCCCTTTGGCAAATTACTGGATAAAGTTGATATGATATGTATATATATACATACATATATACATATATATATATATATGCACACAGAGGAATAATGCTCAGTGGCAACAAGAAAAAAAAGTGAAATCCTGCCATTTTCAAAAATACGAACAGACATAGAGGATATTATGCTTATTTAAGTCAAACAGAGAAAGACGAACAATGACTTTACCCACATGTGGTACATAAAGAATCCAAATATAAATGAAATAAAAATGAGTTTTTAGAATGTTAAATTAGAGGTTATTAGAAGGGAAAGGGAACAGATATGGGTAAATTAAGTAAAAGGGTTGTATAAAGTATAGAATTAGATTTTTCATGGTGAACTTAGTCATTTATGCAGGTGTTGATTTAGAATGATGCACACCTGAAACTTACAGCACAATGTCACTTCACTAAAAAAATTAATCAAAAGAAAGCTAACAGAGTGAAGAACAGGAGGTGTCCTCTACTAATTTTAAAAAGAAAGTCCATTTAGCCATCGAGCAAGAAGCAAACTCCAACTGTTCAAAACTTGAAGCATCAGAAGAGAGTTCAAAATGTTCTGTAACATAAACAGAGGCTGTGATAACATCTAGTCAATATCATTCAATTAAGGAAAATGGACTCCAACAGAGTAGCAGCACATGAAGATGACTGGTGCAAATTTTTACGAGATGAAATCAATGACAAAACTAGAAGTCTCGAAATGTACTACCCGTTGTAAAAATAAGAAAAGTCCTCTTGAAAAGTGCAAAATACATCACTATTTCCATAGTAGTTTACAATACAATAGCTAGAACACAAGAGCCAGATGGCAAGGATACTACCTACCCTTCACTCTCCACTCAACATATATGCCCACAGGTAATTAAGCGAATCCCAACCATGACTTAATGTAATTTTTAGCTCTAGTGACTCTTTTAAGACCAACAGTTCTTGATTTTTATAAGATACAGAATCCTTTTACAAGATGATGAAACTAGGTAATCTCCTCAGGAAAAAGTATTAGAATTATACACTTTCATTGACAGTTGACCCTTGCACTACTTGAAAGTTGGGACTCTGATTCTTCTGCAGCTGAAAATCAAGAGTGTAAATTCTGACTCCTCAAAAAGTGAACTACTAACAAACTGCTGTTGACTAGAAGCCTTGGCCATAGCCTAGTGAAATAATCCATATTTTGCATAGTATATGTTTTATATACTATGTTCTTAAAATAAAGTAGGTTAGAGAAAAGAGAGTGTTATTAGGAAAATCATAAGGAAGAGAAAAATACATTTTGTATATCAGATGTATTTATATCATAAGTTTATGTCACCTGTTTACATGGAAATCTGTGTATAACTAGACCTGTGCTATTCAAACCTGTGTGTTCCAGAGTCAACTCTACATATAATTTCAAGGTGTTCACTGCCCCCTTCCCCTGATCTCTCAGGAATCTGAGTACATCAGGTTAAGAATTCTTCTTGTTTTCTCTTAAATGAAAGTAATCTGATAATAAAAAGATGGTTTTGTGTGGGTATTTTTGTTTGTTTGTTTTGGATCTGTCTGGTAACAATCTGTAGATGTCTTTTTTTTTTTTTTTGAGTTGATATCCAAGGTGGGTCCTTACCTCAACCTCTATGGCTGTAAATGGTTAAGTTATTTTCTCAGGTCCCTTTTAGTTGATGGGAACCCCAATATTTCAAGGGCTTTTGATGTTGCTGCAAATAAAGCTTGGACTCAACAGCCATCGTACTACCCTTTCCATATATAATAATTATCATCATCACATACTTTCTATGACCAGACATACACATGCCAATCTATGAAGTAATTACCACTATTATCCCTATTTTACATTTGAAGAAAAGTCAATATGAAATTCTCCCAGTGTGAGGCACTTAATTTTCTCCTCAGGAAATGGAAGATACTAATTCCCAGGATCATCACATATAACCTGGAAATATTTCTAATTGTGTCCAATGGAATGTGAGTGGAAATAATGATCTTCCCTTTCCCCCAAATGTTCTGTGTGATGGCTTATTGTTTGTTACACACTCAGCAGCCTGGTGTTTGTGGAGATTCAACAGAGCACCTAAGGAAGACCAGACATCACTAACTGGAAGGGGCACATATCACTTAGTCACCACCTGAAGGAGGTGATAGTCATAGAATTAGGAATATCTGAACTGGAGTTCATAAGAACCAGAGATGAGCACATTTTCATTGTGTGAAACCATTTAAATTATGATTATTTTCTATAGCTGTGTGCATTAATAGCCCTGATTAACACAGTTATACACAATTATTTTACAGAATGGGATTAAAACCTAGGTTTTCTTACTTCAAAAATACTCAAGTTTGATGGTAATATAACACATCTCCCAAAGTGCTAAACATTTATGCTTTCAGTAAAGATACAATAATTGATTAGTAGAAGAAACACGGATTTTAAGGAGAGCTAAGAAAGACCTGTCCCACAAAATTTGTGAGTAGAATTAAAGAGCAGAGAGCTCTTGGGGAACCTGTGTCAGCAGTGAAAGAGTGGAGAATGCCTTAAGAGTGCTTTCCCTGCCCCTGTTTTAATCGTGTGATGCTCGGGCTGTAACTTCCTTCACCCAAACAAAACAACTTGAAAGCTTGAAAAGAAATCACAATCATTTCCACAGAATGGATCTCTGAACCTTTAGGATAAAAGGAGCTTTCTGAGGGAATTAAGATAATTACAGAAGGAAGACTGACAGAAATTGTTACGCCAGCATGAGTGAAATCTAGAGCTGCGTTAATGAGAAATGGGAGATAAGAAGAGAGGGGAGAAAATCTTGATGGTATGTAAGAGAAATAAGTGACTATCACTTCAGATGGAATGCTATTAGATTCTGGACTCTTCAAATTGTTAAAAGAAAAAAAGAAAAAACATTGTCTTGAATAAAGAGAATAAAGAAAAAAAAGAGAGAGGATATGGAATTGAACTCTACTTGTATCCTGGGAAACAGAAAATGAACAGATGGTCATAAAAATGCAGAGATTTACAAATACGGGGAAAAAAAAATTATGACTATAAAAGTGCATCTAGTTGGCTTTTCATACTGAGAGATGTTAAAACAAAATGATGCAAGAAGAGCAGTTGGCAGAAAAAGAATAGTAGATAACCTCTTTGTTAATAGCGTAAATCTAGATCCCGATAACTAAATGATTTTTGGCTTTTTCATTAGGCCTATGGAACATACTGATAGAATAATTTCTGTGTACATTGGTGAAAAAGAGAATGAAGCAATGACATTATATCTTCCTCTTTGCTGAGAAAGTGAGACAATTTCTACCAACAATGAACACTATTCTTACCTTAGAGACTGAAAAGCACATGGAAGAAAGACCAAAAGGCCTCCAAAACTCTCCTCTGCCATCACCCTCTGCCCCGAATTGAACTTGAAGAGTGAAGCAGCATAAACTTATATGAATTATTATCTCTTTCTTCAGAGATGAATCTCTTACAAAACTACAGGGATCAAAAGACCAGAGCTAACTCATTTATAAAGATGTCATTTCTCTCCTTTTGCTCTATAGGGTCAATGTAATCTCAACCAAAATAAATGTTTTTGTTATTATTGTTCATCTTGACAAGTTAATTTAAATTCTATATGGAAATGCATAATAAATTAATTCTGGATTTTCTCGTGCATATAGAAAGAACATCTATATATAGCTAAGATAAAAGCAGATAATGCAATGAAAAATAGGCAAGGGATAAAATGGGCATCACAAAAGTGCATATCCAAATTGCCATTGCATATTGGAAAAATTTTTTAACTCGATCAATGATCACAGAAATTTTACTTAAAAACAAAATGAGGTGATATTACGTAGTAACTTGGGAAAATGCTTAGCATACCAAATTTTAACATGCACTTATGCTGTAACCAGTATGCTTTATACCTATTGTGTTAGTAAAATGATAAATAATACCTCCTTTCTCTCTCACAGTGTACTGATGTGAATATCAATTTCATTCAACCTATCACCTAGATATTTTATAACTAATTATATACCCAGAGAAATGTGTACACGTGGTACAAAAGACATGAACAAGAATTTTAACAGCAATATTTTTTCTTTGTTTTTATTGAGGTAACTTTGATTTACAAAACAATATAAATTTTAGTGTGCAGCTTCACTCTTCATCAAATACATGGTAACAACCAAACCCAACATCAAATTTCTAATAGTCCTCAGTAATGGACTGCACTACCCCTTGATCCCACCTCCAACCCCATCCCTCTGTCAACCTCAGCTCTGTTGTCATATTTAAGAGTTAGTTTTGTTAGTTAGTCTTTGCTATGTTTCTTTATATACTGCATATGAGTAAAATCATTCAGTATTTATCTTGCTCCTTCTGACTGATTTCACATAGCCTAATCCCGTCTAAGTTCCATGTTGTCACAGTGGCAAATTTCATCTTTATTTCACTGCTGAGTAGTATTCCCTGTTTATGTGTACAGTAGCTTCTTTATCCATTAGGTTGTTTCCATTTCTTAGCTATTAGAATTAGTACTAGCAGCATTATTCATAACAGTCAAGTACTGGACGTGACCCTAGTCTATCAGAGTAGAATGAATAAATAACTCTTGGTCAATTTACTAAATAGAATGTGGTATAACTATAAAATGTACTTGTAACAGTCCATTTAAAGCAGAAACTATGTTGTAATGAAGTTCTTTCTCTGGAATTCTATCGTATTTTTTTCTTTAACATATACCTCCGTAGTTTTCAATTCACTGATTCACTTGATGGTTTCTGCTTAACAGACAAAATAACGACAAATCCTAGTCTTGACAGAGTGGCCTTGACTAGGAGATGAGCTTTTAAAGTATGCAAGTTATGTAAGTATACCTATTTCAGAGAAAAACTAGGTTCTGGGTGTTTCTCTCTGACCTCCGCTGTGCTGTGAAGGGATGAATGATTAAGAATGATTTCTTCGTTTGCTACAATTCTCTAGTACTTAACGATTTCAAGACCCTGGGTCATCAGACCCAGTGTATAAAAGATGCACCGTTTGGGCAGCAGATACAAATGCCAGGATGCCAGATCTAAGTGAAAGATTGTTCTAGGTAGACATGGATAAACTGCCAGAGCATTATCTAATATGAGAGCATTAATTGCTAAATATTGCAATCTTAAAATGACATATTTGCTTAGATTCAAATAACTCGGAATCACTTGAACCCTACTGAATTACAATACCCAAGGAACACTCCTTGCCAGCAGAACTCACCCACATCTATTCTCCTCACTTAAAATAAAATCATGTGACACACATATATGTATCCTAAATTCCCACCCCTATCAATTCTTTTGGCTACAGGATGTGTATGTAAGTCAAGTCAAGTCTTAGAAAATGTCTGACAGGTCTTCATAAGCCTATTGGCTAGGTACAGTTAATTAAGATCAAGAAGAAATTTTTAGGCATTTTTTCACTTTTTAAGTCACTCTGTCAATTAGATATAGATATATTATTGTGGGTACTATGTGCTGGGTAAAATTCAAAATAATTAGTATAGAATAATAAATGAGAGGAACACAATCCTTGCTAAGTAGAGACTAAATAAGGTGAGGACATCATCAGACCATGTGGAGCTGGAGGTAAAGCATCTTGGTAGATGGAGGGCCATCTTCATAGGTCATGAGGTGGTAATGAACTTTACCTTATTAAGATGACTAATATGTCTGATGCAGAATGGACCTGGCTGAGAGTAACAGGAAATGAATCAGAGAAGTAGGCAAGACTCCAGGCAATATAGGATTTTGTAGACTTTAGTAAAAATTTTGGAATTTATGCAATGTTAATATGGCAAAAATGACTATTAATGATTTGAAAGTATGTTTTATAATCTCATAATTAAAATAACAATTCAATATGTGAAACTTTTTATTTTTAAAGAAATGAAAGAAATCAACATGGATTACCCATTGAAAACTTCAATTTGTTAACAAAATTTTATTTTTTTCTAGAATAGTCCAGAAGTTTTGCTATCAGATAACACTTGATTGAGGATTTAAAACATACAACTAAGAATTAATATTCCTGGATATAGTTCTGCACTAATTGTCTGTTGACTATATTCTCAGGCAACTCTTATTTCATATTAAAGGAACTGCCAGGAATACACAGAGTTCCTTCATTCCCTAGGAACGTCCATTAGGAAGAGAAATTAATACATATATATTAAATATAAAATGCATATGTATGTTTTTGAAAACTTTTCTAACCTAAAAATTTTGTAAAATATGTTAGTGCATAGAATTGGCTGTGATAACTTTAAATGCCCATCTCAATATACCAAAGAATGGGCAATGGTTGAATTAGCCAGAGTCCATTCTTAAGAGTAGGCGCTTGAGTCAGAACAAACAACCTGACTAAGAATGGAGAAAGAATTCATTCCAATGAGTAAAGTGGGGCAGTATTAGTAGAAAAAGAGATGTCCCAAAAATGAATGTTGTGCAAGATGCCAGCAAATATTCATCACAATGGTTTATTATATAATCGATTGTGTTCATTCACTCAGAATGCCACACCAAAGTATCAAAGACAGAGTAGTTTAAACAACAAGAATTTATTTTCTGATATTATTATAGGCTACAAATTTAATATCAAAAGTTATCATCAGGATTGGTTTCTTCCAATGCTTCTCATTGACTTGTAGACACTCTTTTCTGTGTCTCCATATTATCCCCTCTCTGTAGATGTCTGTGCCCAATTTCTTCTTCCTATAAGGGCACTAGTCATATTGGATTAGGGAATATCCTAGTAATCTCATTTTAACTTAATTATTTATTTAATCTTATCTCCAAATATAGTTGTATTACACATTACTGGTAATTAGAACTTTAGTAGGTGAATGTTGGTTAAATACAATTATGCTATTACATTTTTAAAAGATTGTTTCTTTTATGCCTAGTTCATGAATGCCTATAAACAGATCCAAGAAGCTTCATGTTTGTTACAGCTAGCATATAGTTATTGTGTGCCAGAGAGTGTGTTTAATACCTCACATTATCCTCACATTCAATGTTGTATTTTTCCTTTTTTTTAAAGCTAGCTAACATATATCCCTAGACCATTGATTAAGGAAAAAATATCTGGGTTAATAGAAGACTGGAATTAACCTTACCAGCAGTAGCAGAAATTTTCTGTATGTAATTCTAATTTTAGAATTTACTACTATCGATTGAGGAAAAGTATCCACGTAAATTTGAGAAGTGATTTAATCCCATGAAAAGATGGGAAGCAGAACCAGAGTGACACTGATCTGGATCTTTAACTGTGCCAGCATGATTTCTTCATAAAAAATATGTGTTTCATCTAAAATACAAATTTAAGCAACAGTCCATAGAATAGTGATTATCAGTTCTTGTTAGATACCCCCCAGAATGTTTGAGCCCCACTCCAGAATCTCTAGGAGTGAGAACTGATCATTAGTATCTCTTATAAGCTCTACAGGTAATTCTTATATGCATCCATGGTTGAGAAACATTTGCATAGAGAAAATATGATAAAATTTGTGAAAAAATATCATTCCCAAAGACTGGAAAAGAAGGAATCCTTCCTAATTTCCATATCTGTCCTAGACACTAATAAGCCCCATTCAGTTTATCTCTGAGATAAGGATTTGAATTATCATATATGTGGGCATTACTACAACAGTGGTGTGTTCAGGCTGAAATAATAACTAATAAACCCCTCCCCCAGCAATTAGTTCCTATAGTGTCTAAAATATTTATAAAGCATACATCATTTCTTGGTGTTATACATAGTATAATATTTGCCCTAAAGGAACTTATATTCCAAAACAGATAAATTTCAGAATAGGCTTAAAAACTCCAGGGAAGTATTTTCATTATTTATTAGAAGTGCAAAATTGTGTTTTCTCCAAATAGCCTAGGGTGAGTTACCTATTCTCTCACTTGGTGAAGAGATGGACAAACCATGATGGACAATTGATTTCAAGTGACCTATTTTCATTTGGGATCTACCTGTCTTTCTTGTTTAATTATTTTTCTTTTCTTTGTTTTTCCTTTTGACTAAAAATCCTCATTATCTTATTGTTTCAATAGAGTTAACAATCAGTACTTTGAACAATGGCTTAACTTTCATGGCTATGAAATTCTCAGGCATTAGAAATGAAATCCTACAATTCTAGGATGCAGATTTGAGCTGATTTCTAGTTGAACTGTTATAATACATTTGCATGGAAAGGCTCAGCATTTATACTGATATTACCTAGAAAACAAAGTTGCTTTATCTGTCTGCCCTAAGAGTCTGGCACCGGATAGCAACTACTTTATATCTAGCTTATAGTTTTGGAGCACAATAAGCATTATTATCATTCTGTTCCACTACAAGAGAGACATTAAAAATATCTGAAAACTCTTTCTCTGCCCAGATTTAAATACAAGTTTAGTTCAGCTTATTTAACTAAACCTTCTTTGAGGAGGGAACCATGTGTGTCTTATTCACCAATGTAGTCCTAGTACCTACTACTTCATAAACCATAAAGGAGTTTCCACATAAATTTCAGTTGAATGTGTACTTAAAATGGGGAAGTTTATACACAATGAATTAATGTACTTCAATACATTCTCCACAGTATGCTTTGAGAAGACCATGTATCTCTCGCTTACCATTGTAGATACCACTACCTAGCAACTGATGAGTCATAAATAAGATTGCACATAGATTTCAACTGAATATTTACTTAAATATGGGGGTAGTTTAACATACATTTAAATATTCACTTAAGGAAATCAATGCTCTTTTAATAGCAGATTTAGAAATGCCACCCCCCTACCCCAAAGTATTCTTAGGCTAATCTTATATAATAGAGTTTATTAAGAGAAAAAAATCTTTTCCATTGTAAAAAGAATAGTTAATCAAAAGACATGAATTCAAGAAAACAATGGCATAATCTGGGGTATGTGAGCGATTGTAACTTGAGCTCAGGGTATAGAAGAGCTTAAAGATGAGATTGAAAAGAAAGGATTGGATCATTCTGGCTAGACTAGAAATTCTGGTCTAGTTTGAGTTCTGTTTTATGGATTAAAGGATACCTTTGAAATATTCAAAGCTGGGAGCTATCATAATTACACTTTCATTTTAGAAGTTCCCTCTTGGGACTCTAAGACCCAAAGGACAAATTAAAATTGTATATGGCAAGACCAACAGGTGATAAAAGATGTGTCTAAACATAGCATTAGTGGAATATTAGACATCTTTAAGAGAAATCAAGGAATGAACACAAGAAATTTAGTTACATTTTCATGTAAACCACTGAAGAACAAGGTTACATCTTGGTTAACAACTAGATTTATGGCTTATAGGACTGTGGCCTAGAGTTGCCATTATTTTTAAGAAGTAAAATAGATGAGAAGAATAAAAGACGGGGTGGAAATGTGAGAAAATTGAAACTTAAATGTGTACCTATTGTGGTATCTTGGCTGTATACTTTTATAAACAAATAGAAATGACTACCTTTATTAAAAACTAATTGGAGACTTAGAATTTCCTATTATAAACATTACCTAATTTAAACCTTAGAATTCTTCAATAAAAGAATTATTCTCTCCAAGTCAATGCTCTGAGTTTTTAAATATTTTAGTAAAGACCTATATAAAAATAATGGTGATTGTCAAAGTCAGAATAAGAACTGATCTATCTGAATCTGATAGATTCAGATCATTCTGAACCCAAATCCTGTAGTTCTACTCCAGTCCAGTGACTCACTGAAATTTAGGAGACAGCGTAAGACTAGAAATACTGATTTGGGTGCCACCCAGCTGTAAGCAGTAGTTACAGTCTTATGTCTATAGGGGCACTAGTCAGCATTAGTAACTGGTAAAACCAAAATGTTCATGGCCCTGCTCTCCTCCTCTTCTTGGTTCTACATTTCATTATTTTTCATTATCTCCTAATCCACCCTCACTGTTGTTAGATTAATTTTTCTCAAGTACAGCAAAAATCATGCATTAAGCATCCATTTATTCAACAGCTATTTGAATGTTCACTCTAGGCCATCTTAAAGCCCTGTCCTCAAGGATAGCATAGTCTTTGGGGTACAAATTTAAGTAATAAGGTAATTTAATAATAGTATAACTGTCAAAGTAGAAGTAAATCTGTGGTTTTGCAGTGACACAGAGAAGTATCTAAAGAGCACTGTCGTAAGATAAGGCATACACAAGAAAGATGCTCTATGCACTCCGTTTAGAAAAATGAGATGGATGGAAACAGTATCCGGGAGGCTTTTTGGCAGAGAGGGTTTTATTGCAAAGAGAAAAAGTAAAATACTTTTAAGAAACTTAAGAAGCTGACAGAATAGGCTGGGATAAATGAAATGAGCTGTGAAAGAAATCAGGTGACAGATCATGAATGGTCTTGTGTATTTAGTTCAGGAGTTTGGATTTTATTCTGAAAGAAATGAGAAACCATAGAAAGTCAAATAGCAGTGACTTAACCAGATTTACAATTCAGAAAACCACTTTTACTCTGATGGATAGATAAGTGTTAGATGAGTCTGGGAGGAAGGCTATCACTTAGGAGACTATAGGAATAAGTTTCAGGTAGACACCTTTAACACTGACTATTTTCTGCATAAATTCATTAGCTCTAACATTCAACCATCACACTTCACATTTCAGCTCTCACCTAGCTTCCCAAACTTCTGTCCAATATCCCCTTTCCATTAGGCAGCTTTCCATGAGTCATCTGACTATTTTAGAAGCACTATTTTCGTATTTTGTTCTTAACTCCAGGCACTGGTTTGGACTCTCTTTAATAGCCTAACGCTGTCTAGCAGGCAGTAGGTGCTCAATGCAAATTGAGAAGATTGATAAAAAAAGAGCAGACCCTTGTTTAAATTAGATTCAAAACTTTATAGTCTAAGTAACATCTTAAATTTTGTTCAAATCTTTCCAGATTCTTTCTGCTAGAGCTTTAAGTAGTTTGAGAATGTAGTCTCTCTGTTTAACCTTTAAAACTGAGATTGGTGAGCTAGTGGTACTTTAGTTACTGTAAGACAAATAAATTTCTTTGCATCCAACCAATTGATCAAAAGTGTCAAAATCGACACCAATTCTGGTTAAGTGTCATAAATTTATGAAGTGTGATGACATTTCTGATGGGAGTGCATCAAATCCAGCAATTGAAGTCAGAATACTCTTTCAGTTCCTACTGCTATAGAATTATTATTTTCCCAGTTCTTATTAGGTACCATGATTTAAATAACTCCAGCAATTGGTACAGCTGCTAGATTTCTTAAAATGCAATTTGAGATCTAACTCCTAAAAAAGAATTTCAAAACATGAATCCTATTCAAAGTATGCTGAAGAAATTGTATTGGAAGTATGTTTTATGCCAAAAATACATACATACACACACATATATACATGCATACCTTTCCAAGAACAAATCCAAACTTTATTTTTATGTGGTTATAGAAATTATAGTGTAGCTAATAAAATGAGGATGTCATACACCCACAACAATATTATACAAACCATGAATTATACAAGAGGCAAAAATGAGAAACTGTAATGGAATCAAACCTATATGGAAATAAATAAAACATACAAGCAAAGTAGCAATCATGTCGGTTCTGCTAATAAAACGTGCACACACGGGGGCTTCTCAGAAAATGAATGCAATATGTTAATAGTAATTATTATTTTAGAACCTCAATGTAACTATGAAATAGTTGGTAATTAACGAGTAATTAGTGCTGCAAGTTCTCTGGAAGATAAAGCAGTGGTTTTCAAAATACTCAGATGCACCGAATGTGTCTATTTGAATGAAAGAAAAATAAGATCGAATTGGCAATATTTGAACTGGATTTATCATTTTTTAATAAACCAGTAATCTAGTAAGTGAACTGTTTTCCTGACTTCCATGAGTCATTCTAGCAAATTAATGGAACCCAAGGAGGGAGTTGAAGAAATCTTTGACTGACAGCAATGGTGCCTGAAGTGGGGAAAGCGAGAGGTCTGATCTTGCAGGACTAAGCCTTTCACCTGTGGGACTGGATGTTATCTCCAGGTAGATAGTATCAGAATTTAGTGGAGTTGTAGGACACCCAGCTGGTTTCACAGAATTGCTTGGTATTTAGACTGCTCTTCCTCACATATTTAGTGACTATAAGTATTAGAATGATTGAGCATGAAAACTAAAGGACACAGAAGGAAGTGAGTTTTCCTTTACAGCATGTGAATTGGGAATTTTAAAAATCACTTTTTTTTTCTGGAGAAGTCAGCCAAATTCATTTGATATAATCCTCCACCCTTACTGAGTATCCCTTTGTGAAAAAGACGCTTTTATGTGATAAATAATGTTGTCTTATATTTATGCAAAAACTTTTGGCCTTTGTAGTCCTTAACAAACAATGCAAAGAATGGGCTTTTAAATGAGAGCACTGATATGATCAATGCAACCATGCCCTCCGTGTCTTCCCATGTTCCACCACCCCTCCATGGTGAAACTCTGCTCCCAGCCAAAAAAATCACCTCAAGGGTTGAATACTAAAAATAATTCACTAAAAACATTTTTAAAAAATGGTGCAGTTAGCTGGAATCTGAAGACAGGAATTATCAGCCTTCTTGCACTATATACACAAGTCTATTCCTCATGGGCTACATAGTGAAACCAAATCTTGTCTCCATGATTTCCCTAGCGGTCAAAGTACTTCAATGGCTTCTGAAAGAATCAATGCACCACTTATGTGATTCACTTTTCACCTTTATTAATCTGTCCTACAGGGAAGGGCAGGGTTGGACTAAAAGAACTTATTACATTTACTGTCCAGAATTAAATTATTCACTGAGATATTAAAAAGGCCACAATATTCTGTGACCCATGATGACCAGAGAGTGGCCTTCCCTGAGCGAAGAGAGCTCAGATTTCAGTATTTCAAAAATTTTGACTGGTGGTCTGGGGAAGGCACTCTATTCCAAAGGTTTCTTGGAAACCTGGCTTTTATTCTCTTAGATCTCAACCCTTAAACTTAAGATCCTCTTGTCTAAGACCTAACAGAAAAGAGGCATGAAATAAGTTTTATCTGTTCAATAAGATGCAAACTGGAAAGCAATGTCAGCGATGTCCCATTATTTGATAAATAGTATGTTACTGTATACATAGCTCACACATTTTCTTCTCACAGTATTTTGTAAATAACCAAAAATTACTTAACAAATTCCCTAAAAGGATCGAATCATTATGTCTAAACTCAGTGACTAATTAGGAGATAGCTATCTATACCCTTATTTTACATAAATTCCAAATAATCTCTTAAGGACTCTAGAAATCTGTCTAGCATTTTCAGCAGACATGCTACAATTAAGATCATCCTTCAAACATTCATATTGATTTTATGCCTGGCTCCAACTTCCCTCAGCTCTAACACCATCCAGAAGTTGATAGGCATAGTTAGGCTTTATTAAGCAAGTTGATATTTGTTAAGAATGTATTTCATTAAAATATAGCACCCTAAATTAAAAGTGTACAATTTAATTTCCAAAGTAAACACAATGGCCTGTTCAGGACAAAGATTCAAAAAAAGAAGTACATACCATTTTTACAGTCACTAAAGTTATTAAGATAATGAATGTCTTGATTTTAATCATTATGGATTATTTTGACTGTTTTGGAGTTTGGTAGACATCAAACAATATTGTACATGCTCTTTCCTATAATCTTGCAAAATCCATTTATGTTGATATGCATACTGGTATCTCAACCATTATCATTGCTATGTAATTTTCCATTCACGAGTGAATAACAATATTTAGTCTATTCATGACAAATATTTGGATTTTTACCAATCTGGAAGAATTAAAAACAATGTAATGATGAATTTTATGGTAGGTTTGTATGTCTCTCTGTGTGAGTGAATGTTTGTGTGTGTTTCTAAAAGAATATGAGTGGAATTGTCATGTGATAGTATTTGTAAAAAATTTAACTTTAGTAGATACTGAGAGTTTCCCATAGTGATTTTTATCAAGTTATAATCTAGCTAAAGTGTTCTTTTTTCAGTGTATGTCTGTCAATTCTGATTGAGAAAATTTAGTAAACTGCTTGTAATCCATTTGCATTTACTGAATTAATGATACATATTTGTTATCTTCTTTTGTTTTCTGTTTCTAATTATTCATCTTTCTTACCTTCTTCAGGTTAATTTTTTTTTATTACTGAATTTTTTCTTCTGTACCAACTTATTAAATTTTCATTTTTAATCTATACAAACTTAAATATGTATTATTTAATTTATTGCAAGGTAATATCAATTAAGTTTTTTATACCATCTTAGACAATACTGGGATCTTAGAATACAATAATTCCATTTATTAGTCTGCATATATTTGTATTATTGTGATCATGCATTTTAATTTACATATATTTCAAGACTCACAATATATATCATCATTATCTTGCATCATTATTAACACTATAACTCCATCTGGAATTATTTTATTGATCTTCATATCATCATGCTATTTCTTCCTTCTTGCATTTTCTAGTTTCAACTGGGGTTATTTCCTTTCTACCTGTACAAATGCATTACATTTCTTCCTTTGTTTTTTCCTTCCTTTCTTTTTTCTTTCTTTTTAAGAAAAGATGCGTGCAGGAATGAAGGTGAGTAGGCAGGCAGGCAGGAAGAGAAGAAGAAGTAGCATTTTATTTTATTTGTCTTTGGTTGTCCAAACTGGTTGTTGCCCCCCATCCCACTGGACCCAGTACGTGAACCCAGGTGTATATGACTTGCGCTCCTTCAAAGGAGACTGACCAACTGCTTTGTCACCAGGGTGCACCACATATTTTTAATCTGTTTTTTTCCAGCAATGAATTTTATCAGACTTATATTTTAATATTTTTACTTTTATTTCCATTTTGCCAGCTATTTTACATTAGTGACTATTTTAAAGTGTTTTAAAGATATCACTCCATTGGCTTTTGCTTTCTGTACCTTTCTGAGTAATCTGTTATCAGTCTTTCAATTACTCTCTGAAGACAATGTGCATTTTGTTTTTTGGTTGCTTTACATTGCTTTCTTTTGTCATTCATCTTAATCAGTTTTACTTTGATGTGCCCATATGTGATTTTCTTTTTATACATCCAATTTGGATATATGTGATTTTATAGTCTGTTTCAAAGTTTTTCATCAGTTTCAGAAAATATAGACTACTAGATATTCAAGAATCTTATCGATCTTATTCTCTTTGCTCCTTTTGATACTTCAATTTCACATATATTTGATAGTTTCATCATGTCTAATAAGTTCCTTTCCTGCATATACTTTATGGATTTTCTCAACAAACTCCATTTTTAAAGATTTTTACCCTCTGTCCAATTCGATTTAAATTCTAAGTCCATCTATATTCATTGTAGTTTGGGTATCAATCATTTCTTATACATTGTATTTTTTTCTGGTGAAAGTCATCATTTTTCCATTTATTCTGTTAATATATGAATACAGTTATTTTAAAATCAATGTCTGATAACTCCTAAACTGGAACATTTGTGAATCTGTTTCTATTGCTTTTTATTGATGAAGCTAGTAATTTTGACTCAATGTCAGACTCTTAGTAGAAATATTTTTCAGATGATGGAATCTTCCTTCAGATAGAATCTACCCTACCTACTAGTGAGCAATTAATGTGGAAAGTATAGCACTTAAATTCTCATTGAGCTTCAGGTGACTTTAAACAGGTTTTGATATTTTTAAATGTTGACTCCATTTTTATCTGGATCATACGCACTTCTAGGATTCTGCCCTTTAGAGACTTTCTGAGACTATGGTTGTATATTTCTTGATTTAAAACATTTTTGGTTTATTTCTAAATACACACATTATGATGCTTAAGAATTGGGCAAAATGTTTGACATATTGGCAAATGGCTACTTTGGAAAAATTTTGCCATGTCTTATTTTCTTGTTTCATTGACATTTTTTGGGTGATAATACCAAATTTTCATCAAATATTATCAAGATTTAATTAATATTCTGTATTCTTATTGTTACTAAATTTGAATCTCTATACTAAATCTCTCTATTAAGCTCTATACCCAAACACAAAAGGATCATTTTCACTTGAATATTTTTAGGAAATAAAAATTTATCATAACCCAAATTAAACTAAAATTCTTCTATAGATTATATTCTCTTATATTCCATTTTCCAGTTAATAATATTCATCAAATTATACAAATAATTATGCCACTTATCCATCTGCATCACCAAATATTATTAATTCCATACTCATATATTTGCCTAATCATGTTCCCTCTATTTCCATTCTACTCTTCTGAGAGTCTCTCATATAATTCTTTAATATTATTTCTAGAATTACCTTTATAAGGCACAAATTTGTACATATCACCTTCTCATCTACAGTCCTTTATTGACCACCAATTATTTAAATGATGAATCATAAAATCCTAAGTACTAGTGCTTTATAAGCCCTTTCCTATTTTCCCTATCCTTCCCTATTTTGTCTTATTCTGGCCTCTTATATCATACTATCATATATTCAATTCATACTAGACCTCAATGATACCAAATCTATATAAAGTCATACTGTACTTCTTTCCTCATGATAGAATAGCCCACTAGAAAGATATTTTCTTCCTTCTTATTTATTTGAAAGAAAAACTTCAAGGACTATCATAAATATTCATCTTCCTTAAAGTCTTCCTTTTCCTTATACCAGCAGAATTAGCAATAATCGTCTCTGTACACCTTGAAAATAACTCTATTTTTAACTTTGAAACTTGCTTTATAATTATGTGTTTATACTTTATTTAATAATATATGCTTCCTTAATGATAGCCATTTCTAATTACATTTACTATTTCCAAAACCTAGCATAGTGCATGACAACATATTAAATTAGGCATTTAATATATGTTAGAATGAAATTGAATACTCAAGCTTAATATATCTAAGTAGGCTGTGCTGGTTCTTAGAACTGAGGTACCATCAAGCAGTTGACTCAGGCTCAATTTCTAGTGAATACAAGAGTCATTAGTTCAAAGTTGAATTATGTAGAGAATGTAACAGAAGACTGTGATTTCTGGTTTGAATCTTACTTTTGCCGACTACCTGTTCTCTAACTCTCACTTCAAATTCAAAGGATGCACCAACCAGCATTACTTAGTTGTCTAGCAAATGTTTTCATCATGAAGATAAATCAATGACAAGTAGATCAATTGATGAGCAAAGTAATCCCAAAAGTAGATACAATCACCCCAAAATTCATTCTGTATAGATCATCAACAGGTACTATTTTAAATGCATTTGAGGTGGCATTATAGTGACATCACAGAAAGATAAATAATTTAAGTTGTTTAGAAAGGAGCTCCATTGAAAATACTGCCCTCCACCCCACCCCATCTCAGTAGTTACAGGACCAAGGATGATCAAGTTTTCCTATTCTAGACAATTCTAAACCAACAAGATATCTACCAGCCTTACATGATGTGAAGCCAGTAGTTTTACAACACACACATTTTTAGGATTCAAATATGAAACTCTTAAATATATATTTCTATTCTCTTCATTTTCTTTATGAACATAAAGCTACATTCAAAGGAAGCATGTAGGTTATATTACAATTTCTTGTATTTCTTGTCATTAAAATTATCTTTTTCCTTACCCAATATTTCCTTATCTACCTTCCATTACTTCTTTGACATGTCTTTTTTTCATGCAAATGTGCAAAGATGTGCTTTATTCATTTTAAAACTTATGCTACACAAACATAACTACATTTTATTTCTTCTTAGCGTGTATTAGAATTGCACCTGTCTTTCAAAATCCATTCATGTAGAGCTTGCCTTTTACTTGTTATTTCAAGAGTCTCAGCAATTGACATCAATATCAACAGCTTTAAAGAACAGAAGAGAAGATGCTTCTGATTGGACTTAGTAACAGCTGTCATAGAACAATCACCCTCTGCCTTTACTCTCATAACACAAGGTATATTATTCTACATCTCTATTCATGTTGTATTTTATGCCATCCCACCTTCCATATTCAGAGGAGAAAAGTCTTTGGAAATTTTTTTTGAGGAGAAAGAAACAAAGAATATGATTGAGCTTGGGAGAAAGAAATGGCCTAAAAGAAGAAGAGAAGAATAAAACCTAAGGAAAATAAAAAAGTCAGAGGGAGACATAGGAGTATTAAAGGAATAATGCTTTTCCAGAATCAAAGAACACAAGGAAAGATGATCACTGCAGACTGAGAAGCCACCAACTGCTCAATCCTAAATATTAGCAATTAGTTCTCATGGGTTCTCCAACCATCACAGTTGCTGAAATCTCAGCGTAACTTTTTTTCTACTAGTGATACAGTGAACTTAAACCTCTTTCAACACAATGCTGTCTAGACAAAGGGTATCGAAGAGGCATCACTAAGAAGAAATGAATATCTTTGGAAACAAGTCAAAAGAAACTATAATATAGTACAAATTCAAATCAACAGCAAATTCAAAGAATTCATTATGAACTCAAAATTTCAGCACCGGGATGTACATAGTCAGAAAATGTCTCTTATTTTAAGGAAAAACTGTACTTTTAATCAGCATTGTAAAATAGTTAAGAGAAAATAGTATATTTAATTTTCTTATTCTTTTGTAATTCCACTTAATGATTGTCACTAGTAATTTGGGGGGGGCTCCCCCTTAGTTGTTTACATTTTCCCTGAATGTCTTCCACATTAAGAATTATGGTCCAAGGTCTCTAATGACCCTAATATCTCAGACTAATATGCAAATGGGATGTTATAACTTTAGTTTGATGGTAAGGTCCTAAGAGATCCTATTACAGATTTCTGTGAAGAAATTTCTTTGAATTTTAACAGAAATGTCTATGAAATTAACAAATCAGGACATTCTCTTAATAAATGATCAAAGACACTGAACAAAGAGTTAATTATATCATTCGAACTTGAAAAGCACATAAGCAGTCTTGTGTTACCTCTCCTGAGAGCAATGAAAAATCTATTTGGAAGATAAATTGCATGACTGTGTATATTGTACTCCTTTTTAACAATGCTTGTAGATATGTATCAGCAACCCCTCCAGTTCATGCGTACATGTACAAACACACATGCATACACAAGCACACGCACGCACACACATACATACACACACCCCTGCCTTGCCTTCTAAAGAAGCCATATCCTCAAAGAAATTGCCTCAAAAGCCATACTAGGTATTCCAAAACAGGGACAGTGTGTAAAAATTTAAAAACAAAACCGAAGCGCTGGAACAATTAAGGTCTCACAGCAAATAAACTATTCCTTTTACATCCCTAATAGTGTCTTCAGAATTTAGTCCTATTCTCAGAGAAAGAAAAAAATCCATCAAAATAGGTCCTACTAGTTTAAATCCCATTGACAAATTTGTTTCCACACTTGTTAAAAGAGTCAAATAATGGATTCTTTATAATTTCATGAATTAAAAGTACTCCAAGAAATGGAAGAGATGAAATGTGTTAAGGTAACAGTATTTGAAATTAGCAACAATCTTGAATACACTAAACTAGGTGATATGTTCATCTGAAGTTTTGCATGCATTGTCCTAGAAAAGTCTTGACAAACTATCATACAACATAATCATCCCAAAGAGTTGCTACAAGGGGATCAATCTTCCCAGCTTGCTTGGGATTACCCCATTTTACCACTGAAAGTTCAGCATCCTGAAAATTCCTCCATAAAATGCAGGAAATTCTAGTATTTAAAGTTCCAAGAATTTTCAGGAAAATAGAAAAACACATTGGGCATGTGTCCAAAAATTAGGGACTAAAAGTAACATTGTTTTTAGAATCAAATAAATTTGATGTAGATCATTGATTACCAACATGTATCACCTATTGTTATATCACTCCAAATGTTATAACTTAGGTACACCATTAGAGTATAACCTTTACATTAGGGCTCCATCTTAGTATCTGAAGACAAACTGTTTGTTTGTTTGTTTTTCCAGATAGTGCTAGCTTAATTTTTGTCAATGTAAAATTGTGATCATATTTTCTAAGAGACTAGATAAAAATGAGAATGGCAATATCAATTTTAGCATGACCTAGACAATACCACAAAAAAAAGGTATAAATAGCTGTTCACTGAATGACAGATGAAAGAAATGGAAGGGCAAATAAGCCTAAACAGAGCATCCTATGCTAAAAAGAACTTTAGAATGGACATTGTAGAGCAAAACGTAAGAAATTATAGGTGGAAATGGAATTTTTTAAGTTAAGTATGACATAGGAAAATATTTCTAAATTAATGTTGTTGTTTTCATCTTTCCAAACAAACTCAATGCTCCTTTAAAAAACAGGCATTAAGTTAATTCAGGCATTCTCAAGGAATATTCATGTGTTGTTTAAGATTGCCTCAAATTCCATTGAAACTGTCAACTTATAATTCCTGATTCAAATTCTGCAACCAAAACAAGGACAAGCCAAAATGGAAATTTTGCTAATAGCTGTGTTAGCCCCTTGAGTGTGGAGATGATTCTGTCAGATCTTACCAACCATCATGATTTATACATTATTTTGAGTGAAAAATTGAATTACAGCACAACAAAAATATTTTCCCTAACTCCTGAGTACTTCGTTTTGAAAAAATTGAGTTCTAAATTCCAGTCTTGATTTCTGTGAAGTTTTTAGCAAAGTCACAGAAAGCATAAAACAAGATTGTTGATGTCTTTTCCGAAACAAATTGAACTTTATTTATCTATCACATTTGGCAAGCAGATGTAAATTCTGCAAATTGGGCAAATATAATTTTGGCATATACCACTCAGTCAATGATTTCTTAAGAAAGAAAAGGATACTAACTGCTAAATATCCTACACTCATCTCTGCTGAAATGATGTAATCAATATACATGTAATATGAGGTCTTAGTACCAAGGCGTTAGCTCACTTTTCATTGTCTTCACATTATATAAGCAGGAGCACTTGATGATATTTTGCTTTCTAGAAATGAATCGTTATAACTCCATAGACATATTCCTACAATATGAATGTCCATAGACAGCCTGTGTTGCTGACCATAAAAAAAATGCTAAAATATTAGCACTCCACAAAACTGTATTTTTAAAGTATGGGACAATAAAAATAATGTTCCATAGTTTGAAAATACATGGAGGATGAGAATAGAGAAAAAAATTAAAGCAGGTTTTTATACGATTTCTCAAAATCTACTTGGTACTTCTTAAAGAGGAATAAGAGGAATGAAGAGACCAGCAAAGGGTGAATCGATTGCATTTGAGTTGCTTAATGTGAACTGTAGATTAAGACTAAAGAAATACTAGAATAAAATTACCTTGTCATTGTTGTTGGAAAGAACGTTGCTTCCAAACTCAAAAAATGTCATCAGAGAAGATCTGCCAAGTTAAACAGGACTTTCTCAATACTTTACTAAACTCTAACTTTTGTGGAGTCCAACTTTGATTTCACAAGTTCAAATTACCTCTGTCCTTAAAAACTGTTTTCTTTGAGAAAGAAAGTTTACTTATGATGATATCCAATGTGTTTAAAAATTATGACATTTTAGACATAAATAAGCTATGTACTAAATTTATGGATTCAAATGACTTGATTGGCAGTTTACCAAAACAACCCTGTAGATACAAAGTGAATGCACATTTTTACAGAGTTGAAGCTTTACATCAGGTGACCTTGAAAAAAAAGCTGCAAGTCAGAGTGAATTGTGCTGTACTATAATACTGACTGTATTATACTGTAACACCATGAAAGAAAATATGAATGATCTAAAAGCTGCAGGCTATTCAAAAAAAAATGTTATTAGGAAAAGAAGCAGGGAAAAATAAAAATATCTTGTAACATAACACAGAAAGAAATAGTAGCTTTAAAAAATTAAACATCTGTGCAATTAGTCCTATTGAATTTATGTTCTCTCTTTAAAATATATTTTTTACATATTTTAATAAAATACAATAGCCTACAAATTTGTATACCTAAGCAAAAGTATTTGAAGTTAAAAATAAATTACTCTACCAAAAGGACAAGAAGAAATACCATAACATATTGATTTTATACATATTAATGTTATTAAAAAAACTCATTATATTCTGTCACTGCTAACTAGTCCTATTGTTTTGCTTAAATAAAATCACTTATGTAACAGATAAGTAAATAAAATATGATACGAATTTTATGAGTATATATTTTATGTAAGTTTATGATAAGGTTGTGATATATATACAAACATGCATATCTATTTATTACTTAATAAATGTAATGTTAGTTGTTTGTTTGGTATGGCTATATTCTGAGTTTACTTTCTAAAAAGCTGGTAGGTCTAATTGGTAGAGAAATAAAATCCAGTTTTGAAGGAAAAGAAGATTCATTATTTAATTGTGCAATGTGAATACCACCAAATACCAGTGGCTAAGAACAACAAAGTATTACGTGATGTGTGCCTTATCCAGTTTGCTTTGGCTTCTTCTCTGCTGTTATTTTCTTTATTCTGGTAATAAGGATGATCGAACCAGCCCTACATAGAAAATACTGGGACTGTATGTGATTTCGGCAGAAATAAAAAAGATTTCTCAGAGGTGACAGACATCCTGCTCTGTTGGCCTTTTATTGACTGAGTGAGTCACAATGCACTATCAAATCACACAACTAAGTTAGATACCAGTGAATTGGGTGTATAATCTTCCCAAATTGAGTACTTGAGGAAAACACTATCATTTCCTAAGTTTCCCCTCTCCTTTATAAGTATGTGCCTCCCACCTTTCTGCTCCCAAAATATACTAACCCTTTCAAATAATGCCTATAACCAATTGGAGACGGTTCTGCTCTTTGTCCTCTTTATTTGGAAGCTGAGGTAGAAGAAGACTCTTACCTATGAGGAGCATGTTGCTCTTGTGATGGAGGAAAAACAGTAATGAGAGATCAGTGCTCTGACAAAACTTCTGCTCAATTATAACTTGTATCAGCTTGATATAAGTGGAGAGAGAGAATTTCTGTGATTTCTAAGTTGGGCCACAGATATTTGGAAACAATAGTCACCCTTCTAGTATTGGAAAAAGAGATGCAAAGGCAGAAAGAAAGATTTGCCATCGAGAGTGGAAGATTGGACCTGATGTGATCCTATGATTCACTGGAGCAACAGCTCTTTTTATCAAGTGCCTAAAGTTTTGATGTCAGGTGGACAGAGGCAGCAAACTGGCTCACACAGCATGTGAGTTTAAAATGGAGTTTCTGTCAAAGCATTCTAGATATGACAAAAATTGGCACACCTCAAATCAAGATTGTTTTTATAGTGTCTACAGTTCACAAGCTGCTCTTCTTCATAAGGTTGAGTAAGATGATTTCCTGCTTTGTCAGTAACTGAAAAGATTGTCTTCTGGTTCAAAATGGCAATCTGTTAGGACTCCAGAATCCCCTACTCCCCACAAAAACAAAACAAAACAAAACAAACAAAAAAATTAGGAAGCACCCATTTTGCAGACAAAAAATACTGAGGAGAAGCAGAACAGATAAAAGACTCAGTCCAGCATCAGAGAGCATATGAGTAGGATCATGATCAAGGAGCCAAGGGCGTCTCCATGCAGGGCAGAAAGAAGATTAGCACCTTGTAACCTGAATCGCAACTCCCTAGGGGAATCTGTACAGGTCATTTCTATCACTACACAGGAACTGCAGGACCTGCCCACTGGAACTTCCATCCTTAGGCCTTAGGACACCCAAAACAGTGTCTCTGGGATTATAGTGTCTCTGAGGAAGAGAATCTCCCAAAGGAAAAAACCTTCAATAGCTACCAGCTAAAGTCATTCTATGGGTGGAGGAAGAAATTCTACCTACTTGCTGATTGTGTACTACCAATAATCCTCAGGTGGACTTTACCATTCACACCTGTAATGACTGGAAAGACTAGATACCACATGCAAAGTCCAACCCCATAGACTGGACTCCAGGCCACAATGCAGTGTCCACCTCAGAGATTCAACAAATCTGAATGTTACCGCTCTTGGGGAAAAACCAAGCGGGCATTCTTTTGGAAGTATTTTTAGGCAGATTTATTACATGCGCAGTCTCAGCTGGGATTCTTCCTCAAAGAGCTGAGCACAGGCTTCTGGTTAGAGCACACATATATAGGCTAGAGCAAATGCTGGAAGAGAGGGATATAAATTAGGGGAGGGGGTTTCAAGCTTGGGAAGTTCTTTGTCTGCTGGCAACATTCCAGCAAGCTCAGGTCACAGGATGTTTTTATGACTGCTTCATGGCTGCTGGAAGCAGTGAGCAGGCCTACTTCCTCCACATGAACAGTGGTGAGATCACAAAACTAAGAATTTCCTGTGTTCATCCAAGATCTAGGCCTACTCAGTGCAAGCTGATACACTAACACAAGGCCATCACTTCAGGGAAACCTACCCACAGAAATTAAAAAAAAAAAAAAAAAATGCCAAGCAGAGCAGAAACAGAGAAATCTATGTGAAATATGGATCCAATTAAAGTTGCAAGGGAGAATGTGAATGCAACAGAAATATGCAGAATACCTGGAGGAGAATTTAGGAAAACAGAGATAAAATACTCATGGAAATCTAGACAATAGTAGAGAAATAAGAAGAGAATCACAATAAAGAGAGAAGATATGAAGCAGCTCTAAGCAGAGGTCAAAGAAATAAAGAACATATTTACCAAACTGAAGAATTCAATAGAGAGACTCAAGAATAGGATGAATTAAACCTCCAATAGAATCAGTGAGACAGAAGAAAGGACAGAGTAATGCACTCAAGCAAACCAGCAAAGAGAAAAAAGAATGAAAAAAAATTAAGATAGCATTCAAGACCTATGAAATAACATCAAAAGGAAAAGCATTCAGATCATGGGATCCCATAAGAAGAGAGGAAAAGGGAATAGAAACTGTACTTGAAGTAATAATAGCTGAGAATTTCCCTAACTAGAGAAGTGAAGAAAACCTCTAGTTCTGAACAAAAGAAACCTAAACAGACCTCCATGAAGACACATCATCAAAAACATGTCAAAAATACAAGATGAAGTAAGAATTTTAAAAGCAGCTAGAGAAAACATGAGTCACATACAAAGGGACACCAAAAAAATTCTCATTGTATTTCTCAGTTGAAACTACAGGTCAGAGGGGAATGGCATGATATATTCAAAGTGCTAAAATAAAAGGATCTTGAATCTAGGATATGCTACCTGCAAGATTATCATTTAGAATAGAAGGAATGATAAAAAGAAAAATCTTTACAGATACGTAAAAGTTAAAGAATTTATCACCACAAAACCAGCACTAAAAAAAAAAAAAAAAAAAAAAAAAAAAAAAAAAAAAAAGTGCTACAGGAAGCTCTATAAAGAGTGAACTCCATGTTAAAACAAGAAGACACCAAACTATTAAAAGTGGAGAGGAGGGGAGAGAATTAAAATGTGGATGGTGCAAATGAGTTTAAGATTAAATTGTTTTCAGATAAAACCAGAAACTATACATAGAATTCCGAATGCATACCTCAGGGTAACCTCAAAACATATCTTCAGAGGAAAAACAAAGAAGAAAATAAGAGAAACCAATCCAAACACAACTGAGTTCAGGCATCTAAGAAGAGAAAGAAAAGAACCAAAAAATTGTAACAATACCTAGAAAGCAATTAACCAAATGACAATAAATCAGTATCAATAGTAATAAGTCTAAATATTAATAGATTGAACTCACCAATCGAATGACACAAAGTGATTAAATGAATACAAAAATTTAAATCTAACCTTCGAAAATCCACCTTCTTTCAAAAGAAAAACATAGGCTTAAAGTCAATGGTTGGAACACAATCCTATAGTTGAATGGCAACAAAATAAAAAACAGGAACAGCTATATTTATTTCAGATAAAATAGAGTTCCAAATAAAAAGAATAACAAAAAACAGATTAAAGGGTCAATCCAACAAGAAGATATAACGCTTTTTAAAATACATGCAACAAATGAAAGAACATAAAAATGCATTAAGTATCAGAACTAAAACGAGACCAACATCATACAATAATGGTAGGAGATTTCAACAACCTATCACAAAAATGGACAGATAAACCAGCCAGAAAATTAATAGGGAAACAACAGCTATAAATGACCAATTGGAACTGACTGGTTTAATAGATATATACTAAGTGCTCCATCTAAGAACTACAGAAGTCAAATTCTTAAAGCACATGGAACATTCTCAAGGATAGATCACATGTTGGGACACAAAACATGTCTCAACAAATTTGCAAAGATTGAAATCATATAAGCATCATCTCTAACCACAATGGTTAATACTAGAAATCAATCACTAAAAGAAAGCAGATTAATCAGAAAGTAAATAATTTGCTTCTGGATGACTCAGATATAAAAGGAGATCAAGGAAGAATTTTAAAAATAGTTAGAGACAAAAGAGAATGAAGACAACAGCTACCAAAATCTATGGGACATACCAAAGGCAGCGCTATTAGGGAAGCTCATTGAAATACAGGTGTACTTCAAGATACAAGCAAAATCACAAATAAACAGTGTAATTCTGCATCTTCAGTAACTAGAAAAAGTAGAACAATTGAAGCCAAAAATCAGTAGAAGAAAGAAAATAATAAAAAGTCAAGTAGAACTAGAAGAATTAGAAAACAAAAAAGCAATCAGAAGATTAATGAAGCCACAAATTGTTTCTTTTAAAACAAACAAAATTGACAAAACATTGGCTGGACTCACAAAAAAAAAAGAGAGAGAAAACTCATAACTAGAATCAGAAGAAATGACAATAGATACTGCAGAAATACAGAACATCATAAGAAACTACAATAAGTAACTCTATGCCAAAAAATTGGACAAACTTGAGGACATGGACAGATTTTTAGTCAAATACAGTCTACCAAGATTGAACTTGAAAAGATTGGAAAATCTGAAAAGAATGATAACAAGTAAGGAAATGAAGAGTTAATAAAAATTCCTGGCATGCCCTGGTGCAACAGCAGTTGGGCCAATCACCTCAGAAGGAGCATAGGACACATACCCCTGGGTTCAAGTCCCAGGGTCAGGGAAAAATTAAATAAAAATAAAATAAAAGTGCTTCTACCTCCTTTCTCTACCTGCCTGTGTACTCACCTTCCCTTTAAAATAAAAAAAGTCTCCCTAAAAAAAAAATCCCAGGATCATATAGCTTTATTAGTGAGTTTTACCAAACCTCCAGAGAAGAATCAATATCTATTCTTCTCAAACTCTTCCAAAAATTTGTTGTACTGGGAACACTCCAAACATAGCCTTTCTATGAGGCTAACATAACACTGATCACCAAAAGCTGGTAGAGATATCACCAAAAGTTGGTAGAGATGTCACCAAGAAAGAAAATTACAAACCATTATTATTAATGAACATAGAGGCAAAATTTTTTTAACAAAATATTAGCAAACTGAATCCAATAATTCATAAAAGTGATCATCCATGATGACTAAGTGGACTTTATCCCAGAGATACAAGGATGACTCAACATACATAAATGTATTTATGTCACCATATCATCTAGAGCAAGGAGAAAAGCCACATGATCATATCAATAGACATAGAGAAATCTTTTGATAAGATTCAACACTCATTTATTATAAAAATACCTGCATAAAATGGGGATGGAAGGTACATACCTCAACACAAAAAGATCATATATGATAAACTCACAGTCAGCATAATAATCAAAGGTGAAAAACTGAAAGCATTTCCTCCAAGGTCAGGAAGAAGGCAAGGCTCTCCACTCTCATCACTGTCATTTAGCATCATACTAGAGGTCTTAGCCAGAGCAATCAGGCAAGTAAAAGAAATAAATAAAATCCAAATTGGAAGGAAGAAAGTAAAGCTATCATTACTTGCAGAAAACTTGATTATATTTGTTGAAAGCCCTAAAAACTCTTTCAAAAGATCATTGGAACTAATTAATGAATACAATAAAGTGGTTTGCTCAAAATCAATACACAAAAATCAGTTGCATTTTTATACATAAACAATATGTTAGAAGAAAACAAAGTCAATAAAACTACTCCATTTACAAGAAGCAAAAATAATCAAATATCTTGGAATATATGTAATGAAGGAGGTGAAAAATTTGTATAATGAAACCTATGTCCTTTATAAAAACAAAGCAAGATACAAAGAGATGTAAAGATATTTCCTGCTCATGCCTGGAAAGAATCAATGTGGTTAAAATGACCATCTTACTTAAAGCGATATCTAAGTTGAAGGCAATCTCCAGTAAAATCCTGCAGGCATATTTTAAATAAATAGAACAAAAACTTTAAAATTCATATGGAACAAAAAAAGACCCTGAATAGCCAGAGAAATTATGCAAAAAAAAAAAAAAAAAAAAAAAAAAAAAAAAAAAAAAAAAAAAAAAAAAAAAAAAAAAAAAAAAAAAAAAAAAAAAAAAAAAAAAAAAAAAAAAAAAAAAAAAAAAAAAAAAAAAAAAAAATTGGAGCTATTACATTCACAATCTTTGAGCTATACTACAAAATGATAGCGATCAAAACTGTATGATACTGGAGTAAGAATAGAGGCATAGATTAGTGAAAGAACTGAACACCAGAAACTGACTCACTCACATAAAATCAGTTAATTGTATGATGGAGAAAGGAAAGTCTCTTCCATAAATGGTATAAGGAAAACTTTGGGGACTCAACTCCAATATCAAGGGAAACAAAACAAAAATAAACAAGTGGGATTACATCAAACTATAAAGCTTCTTCATGGCAAAAAAAAAAAAAAAAAAAAAAAGAAAAATCCCGAAACAAAAGGTCAGTCTACTATAACTGGGAGAAGATAGTTGTATTCCATATTTCTGATGTCTTTAACATCCAAAAAATAAAAAGAACTCATAAAACTCAGCAGCAGAAAAACAGCTAATCCAATAAAAAATTGAGCAGCAGAATTAGAGAGACATAGATGACTAACAAGCACATGAAAAGATGTTCTTCTTTAGTGACTATTAAGGAAATGCAAATCAAAGCAATGACCTTATATCTGAGAGATAAACTATTATCCAAAAATCTGAACAAGTAATGTTGGCAAGGATGTGGAGAAAAGGGACCACTTTTGTACCATTGACAGGAGTGCAAATTGGTGCAATCCCTTTGAAAAATAGTATGCATGTGGAAATCCCATAAGATCCTGACATCTCCCTTCTGGATATTTACCTCCAAAATGCAAAAAGACTAAATTGCAGAGATTTATACTCTCCCATGTTTATGCAGCCCTATTTACAATAAGAACTGGAAGCTACCTAAATGTTCAATGCCAGATGAATGACTAAAAAGAATGTGGTATATATGCACAATAGAATATTACTCAGCCTTTAGAAGAGATGAAATCTTGTCAACTGAATCAATATGGATGGATCTAGAGGGGATTATGCTAAGTGAAATAAGTCCAAAGAAGAAAGACAGATACCAGATGCATCCAATTATAGGTGAAATGTGAAGCTACAGAGCAAAGGAACAGATGAATTGAAACCAAATTTTGGACATTTGCAATAGAACTAAAGTTACAGGCAGGGGAATGGGTGGGTAGGGATGGGGGTGGTGTGGGCAAGTGTTGACAGGGCCCAATGAACCACAGTGAAGTACACTTGGTAATTTAGTTGAGGGAAGGTATGTTGCCATATATTTGAGGAAAGGGAAATGGCATATACGGGGAACCCACACATATGAGTCTATATTAATTTGGAAAACAAAAGTACCTCAATAAAATATTTTTAAAAATTGAAAAGATTATCTCATTTATTCTTCCTTCATTTAAAAAATATGTGGATAAAATTGATAATCTCTAATATCCCTGACTTAATAATCCACAAAACTCTAAGAATAAGAAGATAGCTTAGAAATATTATACAGAACATATAGTTTAAGTTCGCAGTGAATGTACCAATAAAGAATGAGCATTAAATGTTTGCCCTTAAATTAAATAAATTACTTGAATTTATCAGTGATGATTCACTACCTCTATTGTTAAATATTTTCTAAAAATTTTTCTCCATATAACGATATCTGATAGAAGATTTCAAATAAGTGTTTAAAACAAGATTTGAAATAAATATCAGAAAGATAAAGCTCACATGATAGGCTACAAAGGTAATATTTAAAAATCAATAGTTTCTTACATACCTACAGTCAGAAGATATAATTGGAAAATAATATTTCATTTACAAAGGCATCATGGGCTGTGAGGAGAGATTGAACATTAAATGTGTTGTCAAATGAAACTGAATTTATATCCAAGTTCTACCACTGTGTGTCTTATCAGATTGCTTAGCTTTCTAAGTTTCAATTTCTCTAATGTGCAGAAACAATAGTCCTTATTTAATAAGATTGTCTCAGAGAATAAACAATAACTAAAACTTTTAGAAATCGTGCTGTATGTGCAATACTGTTCTAAGAAATTTGCATGTTACTCTGTTAATGCTGACAATGACTCTGTGAAGTAGATAAAACTATAAGCCTTTTTATTCACATAAGCAATGTGAAACAAAAAAATGCCAAGTAGATCACCCAGGTTACTTAGCTACTAAAAACAGTAGTGGGATTTGAATCCAACCTCTTTGACTCCAGATCCCTATGCCAAACAAAGGCATAGCATATGCTGATATTTCATGAGGTATTGTTAAATTCTTGAGAAATACCAACAAAGAAAAAGACCCAGGATCTCAAGAAGATTATATTCTAGACTACATTCTAGGAAGGAGATAGAAATTACACACATAAATAATACATAGTCTATGTAATATGCCAGAAGTCATAGATGCTAAGGGAAAAATTAAAAGGATCAGAGTATGAAAGAAGTGCTAGGACATGTGAAATAAGATTTACCGAGGAGAGAAAAAACAATTGATAAGATATGAGGGAGCTGAAAAAATAGGCATGGGGAAAGAGCATTTTAGGCTTTGGGGACAAGAGAAATGTTCTAAAGGAAGGGACAGCAAGGATGCTGGTCACCAGAGTGGACTGAGCAAAGAGAAATGAAACCACAAGTAAAGAGTGGCCAGTTCTTTATTTATAAAGTTTGTATATATTTTTTACCTTTACTACAAAATGGAAAAACATTGCATTAATTTGAGCATGAATAACAAAAATCTAACTTGTATTTTTAATTTTCACTGCAGTTGATGTGTTGAGAATGAAGTATAGAGGAGCAAGAACAGATCAGGCAGACCTACTCGGAGCTATTGCTATAATCCAAGAGAGAAGTTATCATATTGTACAACCGAGGTCATGGCAGCACAGATGGTAAAATATAATTGTACTAGTTATATAGAGATAGGTGGATATAATTTCTAAATTTTAGCAGTAATAGGGATTGAATACGAAGTATGAGAGAATTCTAGTAACAGTGTTGTCAAGTTTTTTAACCCAGTTAAAGAATGGAGTTGCCATCCAATGAGTTGGGAAAGCAGCCAGAAAAACATGCTTGGTAAGAAAGATCAGGGTTTTCTTTTGGACATGTTGATGTGAGGTGTTTCTTACTCATCCAAGTGAGCACATGGAATTGGCAGCTGGATACATGAATGGAGCATTTCAGAAAAAAGTCTATGCCAGAAATATAAAACCATGAGGTTGAGGAGATCAAGAAAGATGCGAGAACAAATAAAGACATAAGGCCAAAGAACTGAGTCCTTGAGGAGATTTAGTATATTAAAAAAAAAAGTGCAGTTAAGTTTGAATTTTACATAAACAATGAATATATTCTTAGTCAAAGTATATGGTACAATATTTGGAATAGATTTCTACTAAAAAACATCAATTGTTGTTTACCAAAAATCAAATGCAATGAATATCCTGTAATTAATCTGACAATCCCGTCTGTGAAAAGTCAGTATACATTTGGTTAATATTATTATCTTTATTTCTATTTGTCTTCAGAATAAACATACAGAATTCATAGGTACAAACATTTGAAAAAAAGAAAAATAGGTGCTGATAATTTGAAAGGTTAACACTGGAGAGAACTCAAAGAATTTGACATGTTTAAGAAAAAATTTATCTCTGTCCATCAAATTTTAAAAATTATTATTGCCATCAGTGGGCTTATAAGATGGAAACTTGTATACACTGATAGTAAAATGAAGTTAAATATTCTTAAGAACAATTTGGCAGTTTGTCAAAATGAGTTGAAAGAGGTCAGGAATTCCAGGATGGTCTACCACAATCAAATTTTTTCTCTGATATAAAAGGACTTGACTTACCACCATTTTTCAGTGGTAAGGTGCAAATAACATGGGCAAGGACAATACATCAATTGCTATCAGTCATAAACTGGTCATTTTAGAACCATTTTCCAAGACAACTAGTTGGTAACATTTCTTAAATTACACATACGATGTATAGTTTATATAGAGGAAGCTGTGCTGAGGATGATTTGGAGAAAGAATCCTGCCTAGAAGCAAAGGGCACTTTGTAACTAGGAAAATGTAATGAAAGCAAGCACACCCAGATGTATGGGCTAGAGACTAGGAATAGAACGGCTAAAATATGGGCGGGATAGTTGTATAGGTAGATGGCAACATAACTTTGGAAGAAAAAGCTATGCAGAAAATATATTGCAAAGGAAGAGGGCTTGACTGACAAAAGGTATTCAGTTCAATGAAGGCAGATCACCAGGTAATGGATTTTGTGAACCCAGTCTCCATACCAACCATACAATAATGAAAACATAGGTTGTTAGGCTGTTCAACAGAATGCAAGAGCAAATGGCATCAAGCAAGGGGCCCAGGGAAAAATCCAGCTAGTGTCTCATTTTGTCACGTTCGTAAACACGATAAATGAATTTTGGGTGCCAGTTTCTTCTTTTTCCATTTGCACTTCATAATATTTCCACCAGCACTTCCCAATTGCTCCTATACATTAAATCTTTCTAATGATGACAACATGAACTCAGTCTCACTTTTATTTGGGGCCAAATTACCATTGTTGTACCATACAGAATTAATTAAAATGTAGCCAAGAAAGGCTACGGTGAATGAAAGGAGCAGGGTTTGATTCTAAAAACCTGTGGGACTCGTCAATGGGATATGAAGCTAAGCCAGCGGTCCTGAACCGATGCCCTGGCTGCTCTTTCAAATGCTATTTGTAAGGGAGGGCATGGTGGACTAGGGGAAGGGGACAGGGAAGACAAAGAGTACATGAGTCAGAAATTGAGATAACAGTTTTAAAAACAAGCTTGGGCTGTTGAAGTTGGGAGCATCATTTGGTGTAATTGCGTATGTTCAGCATTTAATATCTCTAGAGAGATTTAGCTTGAGTTGCGACTTCTCACATTTAATGAAGCGAAACACTCTCAGGCCGCTGCAAGACACATCTAAGGATGAAAACCAGTAATTTACAGCTTTAGTGACCTTATTACAGTGTACTTTGTGCTTGGCTGCTCTTCACTCTTATCTGGGCCATTATCAAAGGCTCCCTGGAATATTGGCCATTAGCTATATGCAGACCAAAGGGCTTTGTCTTCAAGGGCTGTGTGTGCATGGGTGGAGGGGGAGATGGTGGGAGAGATATTGAATATTTTATCTTAACTCTTAAGAAAAATCAAAATAGCAAGTTGCTCTTTGAAACACTAATATGCATGTGAATGGTGATGATGAGGCAAAGTCTCCAATAACAAACAAGCTTTGGTGCAAAGGCTTCTAAAAGATGAGCTAATTACACTGACAGACCAAATAACAATGAATATTCTCCACTAGTTGATGAATAGCTCCTGATTTTGAGATGCCTAACCTACATCTGTGCTATGGAGATGGAAATAACAACGGGATGACAACACCGTCATATTTACCAGATGCCAGGAGCTCACAGTGAGGACGAGGAGTTCAGGTTCCCTAGTTTGGATGGGTCTTATCGCAAGAAACAGCTCCACAAAAAGAGACCTACTTCAACACATGCGAACACATGTACACATTCACTGAATGAATACATGGAGCTCCTACTGCGCGCTGGCACATTTCTTAACCAGGAATATGTAAACTTTTCCTATACGGAGCCAGATAGCAAATATTTTTAGGCTTTGTGGGTCCCCTATGGTCTCTGTCACATATTCTTTAGCTTTTTAAACAATCCTTTAAAACTGTCAACATAATTCTGATTTGGGAGAGCATGCAAAAAACGACTGCAAGCTTCAGTTTGTTGACCCTTATTCTAAGTGCATGACCAAAGCTCTCCAAACAAAATAAAACAGTCCTTTTCTTCAAGTAGGGAGGAGGAAATGCAACACCAAACACAACACAAATAGGATTTTAAAAGATTTATTTGTGAGTAAAACGGGTAAAGGTGTGTCAAAGGTCAAAACTCTCAGCTATAAAGCAAATCTTGGGGACATAATGCACCACATGGTGACTCTAGTTAAAATAATTTTCTGCATATTGGAAAGTTGCTAAGAGAGTAGACTCTCATTACAAGAAAACAAATGTGTAACTGTGTGATGACAGATGTTAACTAAACTCATGGTGATCATTTCACACAACATGCAAATATTGAATCATATGCTGTCTATGTGAAACCAATGTAATATTATATGTCAAATATACCCCAGTGAAAACATATTAAAAGGGGATTAACACAAAGCACATTAAAAAAGTAGATCTTGGAGGTGTAAGAGGATAACATCAAAGAAAAACTAAAATTTGGAAGAAAAATCCCATCTTAGTTGAGATTTCATCATTTGAGATCATGATGAGGAGTGTCTCTTGAATCTGAGTTTTAGTGATTCAGAAGAGGCAATGTGGATGATGAATGTTTCAGATATTTTCGAACAAACACACCTGGTATTAAATAACAGCTCTAACACACAAGAGTTGTGTGGTCATGAAAAAAGTGGTTCACCATTGTTGGACTTTCAGTTACACATCTGAAAAATGGGAATCTTTCTGTCAGTCCAGCTATCCTGCAAGTGTGCAGTGCCTTTCAACTGAGTCGTTCTATGTGACTGTTGTGTAAGTGGTAAAGTCAAAGACAGCTTTTGTGACACCCTTATCAAAGCTTTAATTACTCGGAGGCTGGGTCTGCTGTAGCTGTTGTGGTTGCTCATGAATTTCACGACAATGATGGTCTACTTGAAACAAAGAAAAGAATACGTTTTTACGTTTCTATACAAAAGACAAAGATACAAGGAAGGAGCAAGCCTGTGAGTCAACAGAAAAGACATCCTCTTGTGTGAAGTGATTTAAGGGACACCATTCAAAATACCCACTTACTATTCTTTTACAAGGGCTATTAAAGTGTCTACTAGTCTGTATATTAGCCTTACTCTCTTGACTGAAGTCAGGTGACATCAGGAAGAATCCCATTACCCCAAACCATGAAACATTGGTTTGGAAAGTAAATGTTCAGGAATGTCCAATAGAGTGTTTTCATAATTGGTTATAAGAATGACTAAGGCAGCAATCTAAGCACTGGGGTGAGAAGTATCCTGAATACCACTGGTTACTGACTAAAACTAGAGCATGGACACAAAAGAAAAGCATATAGACCCCAAATATGACATTGACCTTTTTCCTTTTTTATATAAGACCAATCTTGGGAACCTAGCAGAAAATCTTGTATCAGTTGAAGAAAAACCTGCCTTAGTCTCCACGGAATTTCTCTTTGACTCATAGTCATCCAAAAACTCCTTGAAATTGAAAAGTAAACATATCGTAGCCTAGCCCTTCCACTTAGCAAGTATTACAGTTTCCCTCTATGGCATCTGCTGGTTTTATTCTGAAAATTTAGCAAAAAGAGCTTCTAAAAGATAAGATGTTTTAGAATCATTTTCCTTGAGGGAGAGTTCCTATGAGGCATTCAGCAGTCCATTCACAGGGGAGAAAAGGGCACCACAAAAGTCATAAGTGGTGTCTACTTTATAAATGCCAAGACTGCATTGGCATACCGGATATGAGGGCATGTTAAAAGGAACAGCTTTCTGAAATGGCACTAAAAGAGCATTCTTGAGACTGAATCCATAATTAATCCATTAAATAAAGATCTTTTCTTTGCAGTTAATCAAAAGAGAACTCTCTCCTTTACACACACACACACACACACACACAAATGCACACACAGAGACCCCTATGCACTCAGACACAATTAGAAAAGATAGATACTTACTTAAAAGCTATCTTTTTTAGAAGCAATGCAAGATAAGGTTTACTTTCAGACTTCCTCTGACAACCTGTTACAAAACTACTCCCTTTAACTCAGCCTGAGGCCATTTCATTTCTAAAGATTTCTTCCTGTATAATTAAAGAACCACTGCTACATTCTGGCAAGCTCTACCAAAGGTATTTAAAAAATAAAATCTAACTGCATTTTAACTGGCATTTGCCTGTGTTTCCTCACTTGTCATCACTGATTAGGAGGATATTTCTATGTAAGCAGAAGCTGTCTGGATTCTAATCAGCCTGCTCACTTCCTCTGCTGATTCACTGAGATTCACTAGTGTCCTGAATCCCTTCTACACTGTCCCAGGTTTGACTGTGGCCACAGCTGTGGATCTGAATTGTCTAGATAAGGGTTGGTGAGAGGTCTTTGAGGCGGCCAACAGGTTGTTGCATAAGGTCGCAGACTTTACATATATTACTTTTGAAATCACAATATTGAAATATAAAAGCTATTCTTATTCACATTTTTTAAAGAAAAATACTATGATAGAAACCTTCCCATGACCCCAAGGCAAGATTTAGTAAGCCAGAGCTTTTACACCCTGTTTATATGACCCAGGGTAAGCTGTACCAAGGAGATGAACCTCTATCCTAGGGCATAAAAAAAGCTCCACTAGACACACACCGTCCCCCTCCACCCCACCCAAAGGCTCAGTTTTGGGTAATGATATCCCTGAGCCAGCACCAGTGCTTGTAATGAAATGCTGTGTCTCTACCTTAAAGTGCTTGGTTGTCAGTCTTCTTGCTGTCCAGTCTAGAGGACTTGCCATAACAATATAAGCAAAAATGAAGGCAGGAAGGCAGGCAGGAAGAGAAAGGAAGAAGTATTTATTTATTCTATTTCGTTCATCTTGTTTGTTCTTCCAGGTCCCAGGATCCAAACCCAGGTCCTTGAGATGTATGTGGGCTACACCAGTCATAGGCTGTGGATTTAACTACAAAGTCATCAGGGCACCTCTCTTATCAACTTTTTCAGGGTCATACACTCTCTGTCACATAAAAGAAGCTCAATAAATATATATTAAACAAATAAATATTGAATGATTTTTTTTCCTGATGTAGAAACCCAAGTTCAGCAAGATTAGACAATTTGTTATCAGATAGAAATGTAGATCCGCACATTTATATCTTTTCCACCCAGCATCATAGACTCCATATTGTGAAAGATTTCTGTTTACAAATCAAAATGGATTTGTTAAATATATTGACTTGCCAGAATCGAAGTATCGGTGATATAGAACTGCCAAGGGAATCTGAGTAAAATAATCAGCTTTACCATTTTGAATTGATACACTTTCAATCAAAACTAGAGATGGAGTTGACAAGTGCAACTTAGCATGGCATTAGGATATTCAAAATAGTAAAAAGAACTAACAAGCCCAACTTGCCATGGATGTTCAGAGAAATGAATGCATACTCAAAAGCTAAATAAAAATTCTTACAAATCTGTCAGAAATTATTGAAAACAAATCCCTCCAAGTAGATGCCTATCTTCATGCTATGGCTGCAATGTGATTTATATATGCAAGAAAACAGAGTAAAATGTCACAATGGGCGAGAAGATCTAGATTTCTAGCTAATTAGGAAGTAAACTTAAGCAGGTCACTTAGTAGCTGTGATTTCTTCAATTTTCTCAAGCAAATAGGTTTGACTTTTTGAGTACTATATAAAAACCATACTATGATTTATTCATATACAATTAAATTACATCTAAGCTATTAAAAACTACATTAAAGTAGATGTTATAACACAGTATAATTATTTAATAAAGATTGGGGGAGAGGGGCTGAGTTTTCTTATAAACTTCATCTGTCACACTTGTCAAGTCTGCCTGCTAGAAACATGAGCACCCAGGAAGAGAAAGTCAGTGACTGGAATGTCCCTTGCTGCGATTAAGGTTGAAAGCCATGGACATGGGCAATGGCAATGGGGGAAATGGGTATTAGTAATCAATTTCCCATTTTAAAAAGGACAAAAATATTTTATTTCTATTGCATTTGATAGCTTCGGTGAAAGGTACTCTGGTATATTAACTATTCCTTTCATAATGAGGCTTAATCTCAGGACTGACAACTGAAGGATAAAGAGAAGAACTTGATGAATAAGTTTCTTGAGTGACCCGGTGTGGTTGATTTTAGACAGAGACAGAAAGGAAGTACACAGAAAAACTAGGACAGAAAAGTTCCATTTTTCTGAATATTTTTCCAAACAATCTGGAAAAAATTTTCTGATTGAGAAAAATTACTTTAAAACATTTGACTTTAAAATAATCTCTTATTTGCTTACATGTGTAAAAGAAAAATTCTGCTTCGTCTGCATTCTGGACTTACCTTTTCATTTAGAACATTAGCACTCCTTCCTGATTTCACAGACTGGGATTCACTACAATTTCTCCCTTTCTCTCAGCTGTATCTTGAATCATAATACACAATCTTGTTGATTATATGCTGAATTTTGTCTTGACTCTAGACATTTCATTTGGTCTTCATTGTGTACAAAGGTCTCTAGGTTCTTCCTCCCTTTTATACATCTTTATATTTTTTCTTCTATTTCTTGTAATAAGGTAACTTTCAAATAGATAGCTTGCATAGATGCATTCACTGCTTTTAGATATAATGATTCCTCGCCTGAAAAATATGATTAAAATAATGTGCGGTTTATAAAGTTACATCTGATGCTGTTCTCTGCTCTCTCTTTCTCCCCATATCTTCACCTCCTGTCTTGATTTATCCTTCAATAATAACTAACTGAAAGGAGTGCCTTTATTAATAATAGGCTAGGATTTAGAGACATATCCCAAGTGTATTTCTTTGTAAATTGAACTTGAAATTATACAAGATAGATCCAGAAAATCAAAATACATTGATTATTGATATAATAAGATAAATTTTAAACATAATTTGAAATTTTTAATTATACATTTAAATTTTTATAAGTATGGAATATAACGTACTGAGTATAAAATATATTATAATAATATTATATATTATATAATATAAAATATATTATTATATGTGTCTATGCTATAACATTAATGTATTCATAGATATTTTTAAATATCCTTATAAGTGTTATATCCTAATGCTTTTTCTGACTATGCTTTTGGGCATTGACCCTGCTTTTGTCCTTCTCTGATACACTAGGATTAATAACATTCATACACAATTTATATGTAAAAGTCTTATATTCTCATACTTAAGATGCTGAAAGCTGAAATCAGACTTCAAGAAACACAGGGTAACCAACAAAATCCAGCTTTTCAAGACTACATCAGAAAGTCGAATCACAAGTTAACCAAGTTGCCTGGAATCTATAAGCAATTTACCTGCACTAGCAACGCCTAATGCAGAACTGTAGTCTGCTTCAGTAGATGCTTGCTACATCCTTTCAAATGGGGGTTGCATCCACTTTTCCACTGACGTCTCTATTGGACCTAAGTTAGCTCTCAGTGAACACTTCAGTTCTTTGCTTAAAGCAGCATATCCTTCCTTTAAAAGGATTGAAAACTCATTGCATTTAAGGACAAAGCAAGAAAAGCAAAGGAAGGGAGCAGAAGAGAAGAGTACAGGCTGTGGGGCACTGGCAACCCAAGTGCATTCCAAAGTCTTCTGTTACTGTGTGTCAGATGAAAATGGGAGCCAAGCACTGTCCATTCTGATTTCTCAAGAGGAGAAGCTTCGTCATTTTGTATGAAATTACCCAATGTGAAAATGACAGTTACTGACTTTATTTTAAAGTCCCTATAGGAACAAAACATTAATTTCTGTTTCTAAGTTTACTTCACTTATTTAAAATCAAAATGGCAATTTGAAACATAGTTACACAGTGTAAGGTGTCTGTTTGCCCCCAAAAGAACACTTAGACTTTATATATATATTTTCATCAAGTTCATGTGTATCAAGAATATTAGTGATTTAAATGTCACACTTGATTATTTTGTCTTATAAAAATTTATCCCCAATTTTGTTTTATTATGTTACTGCGGAAAAAGTAGAATGTGGAGAAACGGTAAAGAGCAACATCAATGGAGTCTTAAAAACATGCACCCGTATACTGATTCTGCCACACACCAGGTGTGTTGGCAAGATCATCTCTAGCTCTGCTTTCTACCTATACTTTTTTTTATGAAAATTAAGCCAGATAATATTTTATACACTTTTAGTGAAAATTTAATGAGATAACATATTTAAGCATTTGGAAAAATGCTTGAATAAAGGTAGATATTACTCTTGTAAGTATGACAAATATGTGGTTTGTACAAGGAATATTTCATTAAGAAGTCCAATTTTAAGGAGTTAGAGCATAAAAGACAATTTAGGTGTCATTACAACTTTTAGGTAATGAAATATGTATGAAGCTGACAATTTACTTCGACTTACATTTGTTCCCTATGCTTGGTCATGGGGAGATTGTCAGAGTTTAGTCAAACATGACTAATATCTTTGATCTAAAGGTTATTGAATATCATATCAGGTCATCACTGTCTTGAGAGACCTTTAAAAATTAGATAGACAATTTCATCTTGTTGGAATGAAGTGTTGACTGAGCAGAGCAGGACAAGCGTAAGGTAGTTGCTCTCCTGTGATTTCTTCCTTCTGCTGACTTTGAATGACTACTACACAATCCTGGACAAAAACACCTGGCACTTCCGTGACATCATCTCATTTCTTAACGGAAAAGAGGGAATGAAAATTTTCCCCCATTTCTAACTTCATAGAAATTATGAGTTAGAAGATGAATCTGGAAATAACTTCATGAGAGACCCCAGAGCTCTCTGGAGATGCAGACCTTGACAGCAGTGTCATGGTATCCAAGTTTAGCCTTGGCATTGAATCATGGAATTCTGGCAGCTATTCATTAAAACTGAGTCTGTGACACTAAAACAGCCACCTAGCCCATAGGCCTCTTCTCTTAACTTTTGACTAGATTCACAGCAAAGTTTGTGTTTGCATATTATCCTGACTGTTTATCAAGTAGTGTGTATATTCAGGGTCAAAAAAACCTTCACTATTTTGTAAAATGTTCTTATAAAACACATATTTATTGACCCAAGTAAATATAACTAAATTCAGCTGATAAAAGGAAAAATAAAAATTGCCTGAGTATGTCTCACCTAAGAACTCTACAAAGCAGACTTCCGCTTCTTTATAGGATTAAAAAAAAACACCAGTCAATATACAACAAAACAGAGAAACTAGAAAAAAAAAAAAAAAACACACATAGATTTTTGAACCCCATTAGAAAGTTAAAGATGCAAGGACATCTAAACAAGCTAAATTTTAGAAAGGACAATGCTTTGTAGGAAAACAGACCACCCATGACTCCTTTTATACCTGGAAGAGCAACAGAGGCAGCCAGGAATTCTGGCTACAGAATAAGTCTGTATCTATCCATCAGTTTGACTGGAGCTCTCTTGACTGTGTGGAAGTGAAATGCTGAAGATAGAGGTTGTAGCAAGGGAGCTGAAAGAAATCCTTTCTGGTATGCCAGGGCTTCCTTTGAATCTCTGTAACAACTGGCAAAACCTGAGTATGGTCTGCAAGGTTGACTATCTCCTAAGTGAAAGGGCAGGACTTTGGAGCAATTGGAATTCTCCAACAAGGATGCTCTAAAACAACAAGCACGCTCCTATCTTGATGGTCATATCCATGACTTTGATAAATGGAAAGTTCTAGTTCTAACCTTAAAATATTTAGAGCTATTCAAACATTTTGGCTATCTGAATCTAAGTAAAGCTGCCACATTAGTGATCTGATAGAAGAAAGAATTTGGCCTTTTCTGGAAATATACTTCAGCATAGCTCTATTATACACAAAATACTATAATAATAATAAAAATAGGTATGTTAGGAAGCAAGTAAACCTGGCTCATGGTTGAAAGAAAATATACTTAATAGACTCAAAATGCATTCAGATAAGGAATAATCAGATGGGAATTTTATAATGATGATATAAATTTTAAAAGAATTTGGGGACTGATGTGTGAATAAGTGAGAAAAGTCACCCAAAAAGGAAAGTATTAGAAGGAACCAAATAAAAATGCTATAAACTTTATAAATCATGTATCAAAAATGAGTTAATATCTGAAATATATAAGGACTGCATGCAACTCAAGAGCAAAAAACCCATATAATCCAATTTTGACGTGCGCTAGTGACCTACTGAATAAGGCCACTCGATGCAGTTCACATACATCCCAAAGACCCAGGTTCAAGATCTGGGACTGAGGGAGCAACCAAGATGAACAACTAAATAAAATATAGTGCTCTTCTTCCTCTCTCTTCATGTCTGTCTGCCTGCCTGCATCTTTCCTTTAAGAAAAAAAGAAAAAGCAAAAAGCAAATAACCCAATTTAAAAATGGGCAGAAGACTGAACAGATTTTTTTTTCCAAGAAGACATACAAGTGTCCAGCAGATATATTAAAAGGTGCTCAACATCAGTAATCACCAGGGAAATGTAAATCAAAACTACAATGAAATATCACCTAGTAACTGTTAGAATGGTTATTATCAAAACAATAACAAAAAGAGATAACAAGTGTTGTCAAAGATGTGGGGAAAAGGGGACACCAGTACACTATTGATGAGGATGTTAATTGTTGCAGTCACTCTGGAAAATAGCATGGAGATAGCACAAAAATAAAAAACAAAATTGCCATATGATCTAGAAAATCTACTTCTGGGTATTGAAGCAAATGAGAACACTAACTTGAAAAGATATATGCACTACCATGTTCATTGCAGAGTTTTTTATTTAATAGCCAAGATATGAAAACAACCTAAGTGTCCATTGATAGATGAATGGGTAAAGAAATTGTGGTATATATAGTCATAAATGTTCAACAATAGGGATATATTCTGGAAAATGTATTGTTAAACCATTTGCCCTAATGTGAATCTTACAATGTATATTTTTATAATCCTAGATCTATCATCTATCATTATACAGAATTATAAAATTGTTTTATATTTACCACACATATTCTAATTCTCTTCATTACTCAAGTTCCATCCATGTCACAAATAGCAGGGTTTCGCCTCTCATGGCTGAACAAAATTTCATCATATTCACACAGTCTTGTGACATGGATGCAACTTGAGGGCATTGCGCTAAGTGAAATAAGTCAAACATAAAAAGACAATATGCATAATCACATTTAAATGAGAAACCATAAAGAAGTTGAATGCATGAAACAGAAGGAAAATGGTGTTTATCAGGGATGGGAGGATGAGTGAAAGGGAGAGATGTTGTTCAAAGAGAACAGCTTTCAGTTATAAGATGTATAAGTTTTGGGGATCTAATATAAAGAATATTGTATTAGATCCTTAGAAGTTGCTAAAACAGTAGATCTTAAACAGTAGACCACCATGTATTTTTCCCCAGTAAACTTGTACTATTAGAAATGCTAAGAGAAGATCTCCAGGTCCAAGGAAAGTGATAACATATGGAAGTCTGAATCTGTAGAAGTAATGAAGAGAACTAGAATACGTGTGGTAAATATAAAACAATTTTATCATTCTGTATAATGACAGACGATAGATCAATAGATAGATAATAGATAGATACATAGATATATAGATGATAGATTGATGGTAAATACATAGTTAAGTAGAAACCCTTAGATACATTGATAGATACATTGACACAGAAATACTTAAAGCTACACTCTTAAATTCTTTTAAAAAGTCATTTTCTATGTAAAGCAAAATATTAGAAACCTCTATTTTTTGTTTTAGATATGTAAAGATAGTAGTACATCAAAAGAATAAATGACTAAAAAGTTTATTCTCTAGAAAGGGCAAATAAGAAACTATTTTACCAAAAACAGGTGAAAAGAAACGGGTTCACAGAGAAGCAAAGAACAGCTGAGGTAAACATAAAGAAGTATCAAAATGGTAGACTTAAATATGATTTAAAATTTACATGAAATACTAAGGCCCTACTCACTCCTATTAAAAGTCAGGGATTGACAGACTGCGTAAAAAAGTAGTAATCAATTTTATGTTATGTACAGTAAACACACTCTAAATATGAAGACACAGGCTAAAAACAGCAGGATAAAATATGCACAATGCTAGTACTAAACCTGGTAAATCAAGACAGAAATTTCTAAGAGATACAAAGGAGCGTTGCATAACAGTAAAGAGAAGTAGTCTTCATGAGGACATACTAGTCATAATTGATGCACTGAATAACAAAACTTTAAAAATCTATACGATAAAACTGAAAATTATAAAGACATAGGTAAATCCGCAATTTTACTTAGATATTTCAATATTGTTCTTTGAATAATTGATAAACAAGTAAACACAGACACAGTGAAAATATGGAGATCGTGAGCAATACAGTCAACTAATTAGATCTAGTTGTTATTCATGGAAGACAACACACAATAATTTCATAATTATCATTTAGTACATAATAAACAGCCATGACATGATAGACCATAAAGAAGTTTCAATATTTTTCAATGAATGATGCTCATACAGAGAAATGTTCTTAAGTGAAAAAATTACATTTAAAATCAATTAATTGTAAGTTTTCTGGAAAATTCTTAAATACTTAGAAATTAATAAAAATCACTTCTAAATAACCCATGAATCAATAAAATCACAACAAAAATTAAAATATATATTGAATTAAAGGAAAATAAAAGCACAACATACCAAAGTTTATAGCTAACAGCCAAAGCAGCTCCGAGAAGAAATATTTTACCTTTAAGTACATATATTAGAAAATAAGAAATATGAAAAATTATAGAAATGGACCTTTATCTGAAAGTATAAAACTAAAAACAATGAATTTAAATCACCATAGAAAATGAAAACATTGGTGTACCCTGGAGTCCTGGTGTCCGAGTACATCGCAGGGCAGTCCCACACACATCCCAAGGTCCAGGGTTGAAGACCCAGGACCAAGATGAACAACAAATGTGAGCAACTAAATGAAATAAATAAATAAATAAAGCTCTTCCTCCCCTTCTCTCTTCCTTCCTTCCTGTTTGCCTACTCACCTTCATTCGTGCCTGTACCTTTTCTTTAAAAAAAAGTAAAAGAAAATGAAAATATGAGTTGAAATAAAATTTAAAAATACAGAGAAAAATAAATGAAGGGAAAAATGGCTTTCAAACAGATTAACAGCATTTACAAACCCCCAACAAGATGATCAAAAAAAAAAAAGAGAGAAAATAAACATTAAGTGTAACAGAAATGAAAGAGGATCCATCACATAAAATACTATAAATATTAAATATATGGGGATATTGAAACAACTTCTTGCCAGTAAATGTGAAAACTTAATAAAATGAACATGTACCTTAGAAATTGAAGCAACCCAAATAAAACAAAACAAAAATAAAAATCTTAAACATGTTATCCATCAAATATATCAAATGCATAATAACGAAAACTCTCTATGTTTCCCTGGTTGAATTTTCTAGAAAATGTTTAAGTGAGAAATAATACTAATATTATATACACTCAGATTGATAATACAGTCCCTGATTCATTTAGCATGCCAAGCATAATTCCAAAACCATTAAAAAGAAAAAAATACAGATGCAATGCCTTACAAAGTATTGGAAAATAAATTCAGCAATTACTGAAAAACGAAGACATCATGATCATGTATCACATATATCACTGAAATGTATATTTGGTTTAACATTTGAAAATTAATCAAAGTAAATCACCACATTGAAAGAATAAAAGAGAATATCATCTTCAGAAGAGGAGAATAAACATTTTGCTAATTAAGTTATCTTTCATGATGCAAAAAAGCCTAACGAGAGAAATAGTTTATTTAATTTTATAAGGTAAACTAATGAGAAACAATACCAAGGTTAATGGAGAAACAATAAACAATTTTTCTTTAAGACTGAGAATGAGATCAAGATGTCTACTTTGACTATATCTGTTTAACATCGTATTATGGGTCCTAGCCATTGCCACAAGACAAGTTAAAAATTTAATATCATAAAGTTCAAAAAGAAGTAAAATTGTCTTTGCTTTCGGAGGCAATCATTGTACACATGCAAACCATTGTGGAATTTAAATATAAAAACATCTCCTGGCACCAATAAAGGAAATTTTACAACAGACTACAAATGACATTTCTACATATTGCCAATACAAAACTGGAATTAAATTTTTAAAATAATGCAATTTATAATGCAATCAAAGAACACCAAACATTTGCAATAAATATAATAAAATGTTTATGACCGCTATACTGAAATCTAAAACATTGGTGCATGAAAAATAACAATGTTTTATATAAAGATATATATCACTATAATAGAAAAGTCAATACAATTCCTATAAAAATTCTAGATTAACTAACACAATATTGAAAAAGATTAAACTGATGGTCCTTTAATACCCAATTTTCTGACTTACTATAACTATAGTAATCCAAAGAGTATGGTTTTGGCATAAGTTAGAGTAATGAATCAGAAGAAGGTAACAGAGAATCCAGATTGGCCCATTTATCAATTGAATCTAAGCTAACTGAAACCACACTAGAATACCATTTCATATTGCTAGAATAACTGTAATAAAAAAATACCTATAAGCTCAATAAGGAGAAAGGGTTTTCAACAGACAGTGCTCAAATAACGAAATATTCATTTGTAAATAAAACCTTATTTAAATTCATAAATTGAAATTGACTTTCTATGATTCATAAACTTTAACATAAAAGCTAGAACCACAGGTCTAGAATAGAATAAAGTAGAATACTTTTGTGAACTTACTCTAGGAAAATATTTTTAGGTAAGTCACAAAACACCACATAAGAAAAAAATGACAAATCAAGGTCAAAACAAAATTGTCTGTTCATCAAAAAACATTGTTGTGAAAATGAATAAGAAATTCACAGAAAGGAAGTAATTATCGTCAATACATGTCTCTTAGCAAGAACTTGCATCCAGAATATAACTTCTCTAATTTAAAATAAGACTCATACCTCAATTAAAAATAGGCAGCAAGAGTAAACATTTCACAAAAGAGAATATAGAATGGTTGTCCAATAAACACATGAAAACATGAGAAGTTATTCTAGCAATGGGATATCATATTCTAGTGTGGTTTTAGTTAGGTTGGATTCAATCAAAAAATGGATAAATCTGGACTCTATTATGTTCTTCTGATTCATCATCATCAACCATCAAGGAAATGCAAACTAAAACAGGAAAATACAATTTCATACTGCTAGAATGACCATGATAAAAAAAGGAGAATGCCAAACTAACATGTAAAAAGACAAGAAATCTTAACTGTCATTACTGAGAGGACAGAATCATTTAATCACTTTTGAAAACTGTTCAGCAGTTTCTTATAAACAAGTAGCTACCATATGATGCAGCAATTCAACTCCTATGTAAACATAAAATAAATGAAGATGTGTTTTGTACATGAACATCTTGTATATTAACTTTACTCCTTACAGCTGTCAACAACTCCAATGCCCACTGACAAAAGAATGGATGAAAAAATTACTGAACAACACCAAAGTTAAAACAAATACACAGACCCAAAATGAAGTCCTTGATGACAAGCTCCACCAAAGCTTCTTACCTAATCTAACTGCAGTTAACCTCTTGCATAAATGGAATTTTAAACCAATCAATCTGGAATTTCCTGGTCAGCACTAAGGAGGTAATCTGCATGGTAAAATCCCTTTGCCTTTTTCTAAAAGATGGTGACTTTGCTTAAAATAATCTTTCTTTTCCTAATAACCTTTTCCCACCCTCTTTCTGACTCTAAAAACCTACTATTTTGTACAACTCTTTGAAGAGCCCTTCTACTTGCAAATAGAATATTGTCCTATTCATGAATTGTTTAATAAAGCTTACTGCATTCTCCAACTCAGACTGTAACTCAGATTGTTAAAGACTCTCACAGCAGAAGTTTATTTGTAATTAAAAACAATGCTTTTATTTGAAATCTTTAGAGAATCAAAATTTGAGAACACTACTTGGCAAGACTGTGTAAATGTACCCATGGGGGAGGGGTGTGAAATACAAAGGTTTAGAAAGTCAGAGCTGATTCCTGTAGGTAAAATAACACAATTCCTTAAAATGGAAAGTAAAGTAAAAGGAAAGAAAAAGTAAAACATGCCAAAAAAGAGGGATGTCTTCATGCTGTTACGGCAAAGGATGGTTCTCTTTGAAGCTGAGATCCATCCAATAATGCTTGCTCATTAGTCCTTGTGAAAAGGTTTGGTTCCATCTTTCTAAACATCTCTGTTCTAAGGATCAGGATGCTAGTTTGCTGAGGGTGATATATGCAATTGTAAATTTTGATTATTGAGTGGTCAGATGTGGTGGTAGATGTGAGTTAAGTCCTATTCAAATTTGGACATTTCCTTTATCAATAATTTCATGATTTCTCAATCCTCTCCACAAGTTGAATTTTAACACTTCTTAAACATACACTGAATTGACGCAGGGACTCTGAGGTCCAGCAGCAAATGGTTCAAGAAAGAATTCTTGAGTGTTAGAGAACAGTTTTATGAGTTTATTGGAGAAGATGAAAGAGACAGAAAGCAAACCAGGGGACAATATCCCAGGCAGACAGAGCTGTACAACAGACTGGAGGCTGGTTGGATTTATACTCTTGGGAAGGGGGTTCTGGGCGGACCCCCTTTCTAGTGTCTGTAATTAGCAAGAGAATAGAACTCACAAGGTATGAAGGAAAAAGGCCTGTCCCCTGCTTCCCAGCAGCCATGAAGACAGCCGTAAAAACCACTAGAGTTAGCAGACCTATAAAACATCCTATGATGTAAGTTTACTGGAATGCTGCAGGAGGTCACCCACAGACAAAGAACTTCCTGCACTTGAACGCCCCCTACTCTAAATTACATCTCTCTCTTCCCGTGCTTCTTCTTGCTGAACCCGCACATAATGAATCTACCTAAAATACTTCCACAGAGCGCTGGCTTGGTTTGTCCCAAGGAGAGCTGAAACAAAGGAAGCTCAAAAGCAAAAGTAATGAGATTGTCCAGGAAGGTCTCCAGGTCTGTGAAGTGGCCTCTGCATTTTGGTGTCCCAGGCTCCTTGTTTCTTGGGTAAAACATTAAGTTGGAATCTTGCCAGAGGGTTAGAGATAAGCTTTAATCTCTTTGGCCTCTAGTGCTCAGGAAAGGGCCTGTCTGGTGATTCAGGCAGCATCCCGTTCTGAGCTCTCCCTATGTCAGAATGAATCTGAAAATGTTAATAGGAGAATACACCTTAGTCTATTTTTATAATAACCAAAAACTTGCAAAACTAATCTATGGCTGCTACTAAATGCAATGGGTCAATTGCCTTGGTGAGTGCTGGCCAAAGCACACAAGTCAAATGTTCTTTAAACAGGGAAAAAGGCTTATTAGTTTTCTCAAGAAGATAGGGAGGTCATTCTCAAAGACTGTCTCATGTTTGCTCTGCTTAGGTGGACTTTCATTGGGGAAGGGGGTGGCAATTGTGTGGCAGGTTGTTGGGGAAAGTTTCAAGTCTATTCTGTGGCAGAAGATCTTTTCTCTGACCCCAATACAAAAGTTAGTCTGCCAGGAATTTCCCACAGTACTACAGAGGCAGTAGCTATGTCCAGGGACACACAAGCATCTGTCCCTACTCTGCAGCTGTACATAACTTATAAGAATTGCCAGTAGAAACTGCACATGGCCAAGGAGGTGACTCTACCTCAGAGTATAAAAGGAGCTCCCCAAAGCCCCTTGCTGCTCAGGTTTGGGTAACAATGCTCCTGGGCCAGTACTGGTACCATAAAGTGCTTTTGTCAACTTGAGTACGCAGCTGTCAGTCTTCTTGCTGTCTGGAGGCTCTGCCACAACAATTCCACCAGCCTTACTCATGGTCTGGTCATATTCAAAGAATGGCAGTGAAACTTCTCCTCTGGGCAATGATTTCAGTATTAAAATAGAGCAATGTCACCTCTGGCTTCATTAGATTTTAAGGGTGGCCTCATGTAATGTTTTTCATTATACTATTAGGCTTCTCTTATTGCTGAACTACTAACACCGTGACATCAGAAATTGGTGCCACTAGATTGGGAGGCAGCAGGAGGACAAAGTTTAGGCAAATTAACTAAAAAGGGGCACAAAGATTTTTTCAAGGTGATGGAAAATACTCTACCTTGCTTAGTGTATGTGGTCACTTCACAGATATATACTGTATCATATCTACAATTGTCAAAATCATCAGACTGAACATTTAACATCTGTGCATCTTATTGTATAGAAATTGTGCCTCAATAAATATAAATAACTAAACATGAAAAAAAAGAATTAATAATCAAATTGAAAAAAGTCAGACGTAGTGATACCTTCAGATAATATTATTCATACCACCCTATGGGAAAGTGAACTCTCACATATAAACATTCATCTGCTCTGTGGGAGGTTTGCAGTAGAAGAACATATTGTATAGACAGCCTTGCAAGCGGCTGTGTTTATTTTCGGTTTAAGACAATGAGACAATAACAGCCTGTGAATTTGAGATGAGGAAAATTATTATGAGAAGATCTGTTAGATATATGAGAAATGTCTAAAGTATTCTGATTGTCTCTCCAAAGGTAGCTACATTTATAATGGCAGGAGTCAGAAGATCTTTTGTGAACCCATCAATTTGCACAGTCCTTAGATAAAAGGATCATCCTCTCAGGAAGCTGTTGAGCTGAAACAACATTTAGGTCAAACTTAAACTGCAAGATAAAGAAAAACGCCCCAGGGATATATACCTAACTCCTTAAATGGCCTTTTTCCCTTACAATTTCATCAATCACGCCTAGATAAAGAAGCCTCCATAAACACCCAAAGGAAGGGATTCAGAGGAATTCTGGACTGGTGAACACTAAGGTCCTGGGAGAGCAGGGCACTCAGAGAATGAATAGAAGCTCTGAGTCCTGTAGACCATACCTTGTCCTGTGTATTTCTTCCACCTGTCTGGTCCTGGGTTGCATATCCTTTTAATAACCTGGTAACTTGGTAAGTAAACTATGTCCCTGAGTTCTGTGAGTTACTCTAGCAAGTTCATTGAACTTGCTCTGAGGAGGAGATTGCTGGAACTTCCAATATATGACTGGTTGGCTAGCAGCACAGTTGATGACCTGGTTTTGGCATTGATATCTAAATTGTGAAGGAAGGCAGTCTTGAAGGTATGAGTCCTGACCTGCTGGGATCTGATATTATCTCCAGATAGGCAGAATTGAACTTAGCTGAATTATAAGACACCCAGCTGGCGTCTTACTGGGTATCTATGTGGGAGCACATTGAAATGGGAATCAGAGATGAAAACTCACAATATTATATCTCTATTATTGATGTCATCTGTACTGAGATCTTTTTCCTGATCATTTATAGCAATCAGTCCAAACAGATGGGCACAAGATAAACTCTTAGCAACAATGCTAGTAAAGACATTGGTTAGGAAAAGCCTACTGTAATCTTACTGAAATCTTACTAAAAACTGTACATAGGCAGTACTGCTAGAGGTAGAGGCAGTCAGAAATTTCAGATAATCCATCCAAAAGAATAATGTTTTAGAATAAAGTAGATGACAAGAAGAGTATAACATTGTCTGTTCTTTAGGACTTAATTCCTAGAAAAGCTATTCAGTTTTTGTGTGGTATTAGCTTCTCTTTATGATGTCACAAGGCCCAGTTTGATCCTAATTTTGATTTCTCTCGTTCTTCTCTTTATAAATATAATGTCTTAACTCCTATAGTTAGTTATTTTGCATTTTTCTTACTTGATAAATTCTTGGAAGTTTACATCTAAGCTTATAAATAATTCAAGAGACTAGCTATTTCTTACTCAGCAGAGACTTGCTAGGACACAGTGTGGACAGAGTTATAGTATGTACAGCCCATTCTGACTGGGTGTGTCTATTGAGCATCCAATGTGGAATTGTAAGCTGTCCAGAATCAAATTGATCATGCCTGCAGAGATGGGAGCCTGGCTGGAGATTCCACCAAAATGGTAGAGCTTAGTAGCCCAGGAATATGGTTCCAGGTGAAGAACGTAACATTTAACATGGATTGTGCAAGTATTTCTAGGGGGAATATACCATTTACCAGACATAGCTCAGAGCTAGGGAAGTAACTATAAAGAAGACCAACATGTTTGGACTCATTTGACTCTATAAATTAAGAAATAAATGGACATGCTGAGAGTGTGGAGAAAAGGTAGAAATATGAAGGCAGGAATTCTTTGTTCCTTTTCTCCATTTTTTTTTTTTTTTTTTTAATTTCAGCAACTCAGAGGACTCTATTGAAATTCTATTTTGAAAATCCATATCACCTGTCCCTAATTTCAGAACACTGTCAATCTACTTAAGAATCATGAAAAAATTGGTTTAATTGTATAGTGTTTTCTTCAGCAATTTTCTTCAGTAGTACATGAAATGAGAACTATTTTTTCCTGCTGCTCTGTTGTGTTCTTCAGGCTATTATAACCGCCTCACGTCCAGAGGTCCTATCTCATTAGATGCTACAGCTTTGTGTGCAGAAAGTTGGCATTATTATGATTGGAACATTATTTATTCCTATTAAACAAAAGGTGATTTTATGTAAGTGTTAAAACATTATTGCTCTTTGACTCCCTCGAGCCATCAAATAGCAGCTTGTATTGTACAGCCTGGCAGGAAGTAATCACATGCTAACATTCAACCTTGATGTATACAGAAAATGAAACCAGTATTGGTTGTCTTAAATGTTAGAAACATGTGTCCTTCTGATGGCTGTTCTTTTCCATAACACCAGATCAGAGGATGTACACAGACAGCTTTCCTAATTCCTGTGCGTGGGAAGAGGTAGACACGAACTGTCAGAAATCTAAACCTCACTCTTGAGCCTGGATATGACAGGTCAGGGGACAGAAACTTGGGGACTTTGCAAAGACGTTGGAAAATCTAAGATAAAAGATGCTGAATTAATAGCAGTAGGGCATAGCCGGGGAGAAGTGGAAGAGGTCTTCTATAATGCCAGAGAAGCAAAGTAGTCAGCTTCCCCTGATCCAAAGGATATCCTTAAAAGGACTCAGGACCTCCTTTTACCCTTATTTTTCCCTTGGATTTTTCATTTCTTAAATGTAATTCTAAATCCAGCAATTACTTTTCATGTTCTTTTTTATTGTTTGCATATGCTCATGTCATTGTTATGAATGCTGTTTTGAATAACCACAAAAAGCAAACTTGGGGGGTCATCGGGAGACTGCTATCCTAGTCTTGCTGTGTCACTGGATGACCACCAGTGTGACAGACGACTGGTGGCTCCCAGCGTGGGGATCCCAGTCAGCAGCAGCAACTCAACTGGGAAAATGTTACCAATACAAATTCTCAGGCCCTAGACATAGTTGCATCAGAAACTTGAGGGGTGGGGCCCAACATTTGTGTTTAACAATTTGTGTTTAACTATAGGCAATAGAAGTTTTCTGTGACTCAGTTTCCTCATTTACAAAATGAGGAAATCTAACTAGATGTTATCTTTTATGTGTCTTACTCTAACAAATACCAATTTTGTGACAAGTTTAAAGTATTTTCATTGTTCCGTGTACCTGGGTAGCACATTGCCTGGTGCATAGCAGGTCCTTGTGAAATAGGATTGTTATAAAATGACCTATGCCCTAGCCTGAAAAAACTCACAGCTAAACAGGGAAATAGACATTTCAGCACTAATATCATTTCTTTGTGTGAGTTGGGTTTACCAAATGCTCAGAACACTGAAGTAAATAACTTTGCCCAGGAGCAGGAAAATTTATCCTTAGTATTATGAAGAAAATATACATTTCACATGACTTTTAAGAGTAAGTTGATTGGAGGGTGAGGGGAAAGTAGAGAATATAGCAAATGTAAAGAAATTAAGGTATATAAAAGCATTTTGTTCTGTGGTATAAAAAAGAGTATACAGTGCCCCACCACCACCACACCCATGGCTTAAGCAGCTAAAGCAGAGGTTACGAAAATCATAGAGCCAGGTTCAAATCCCACCACCTGGGGAAGGGGTTTGGGGGTAAGGAGCAAAAAAGAAAAGTACGTAGTAAGACAATAACAAACAAATAATAACTTCCAGAAAGTATTTTGTATACTTCCCAGACTTGTGTAGTCAGTACAAATTTACAACTTCAAATTTGGATGTACAGAAAATATCAGTTTCCCCTTTAAAGCGATTTCTATTTTGTTCCATGCTTCCATTTTGACAGACAAAATTCAGTGATCTCCACCCTATACACACCTATTCCCGTCCCCCAGGCATGGCCTAAGGTTTAAGTGATACTGGGCTGAACTAAATATTCTAAAACACCCCAAGTTGATGTTATTTCTTTTAAATCTGGTGATTCTGTAGTTTCTATATACACATATCACTTTAAACATGATGGTATTGTTTTTTCATATTTCTCTTCTGTCCTGTTGTTTTAGTATAATGTCAATCTCGTCCCATTTTTAATAAACCAGGGCCACCTTTAAAGTGGGGCAAAAGAGGCAGTTGAGTTGCCCCAGGTCCAGACTTTTGAGGGGTCCTAAAAACAGCTGCCCACTTGGACCTATGTTAAAAATTGTCCTTGTCAGCTGGCTGTGTAGGCTGTGGCCACTGCTGTTGTTCCTGCCCCCGTGAGGAAACAGGAGCGGTGGGAAGAGAATTCCTCCCACCCTGTACATGTCCTTCAAAAGGAGCAGAACACTGCAGCACGGTTGAGCTGCAGGTAAGTACTATGGTGATCATCTCTGGTACTATGAGGGGTATCCTGGGCACTAAGGGGGTTATTGGGCACTTCCGGCACTGAAATAGTCCAAGTGTCATGTGTTTAAGGCCGGACATTTAGAGCAGAGATTATAGGGCACCAAATGTGGTATCCACCTAAGTTGCCAAAATTCTTTGCACCAGCCCTGGCTGTTTATATGAAGTCCAGTCAGACCACACGTTACTCTGGGATTTTCCATCAGCATCACGTAGTATTTACTTCTTGTTGGCCTGGCTACTCTGCTCCTGCTGGGATTACACCACCTCCTCCCATGTCCTTAGTCACCAGCACATAACGCCATTCTGTTTCTGCCATTCCATTGTCCCATTTTTTTTGTCTCAAGGAAATACAGTCAGCCTATTTCTACGTCCTCTTCACAGCAAAAATAAAAAATATTTATCGGGAGGAGAACTCCAGTCCCTAAGTGTTAGTCTTCCCTCCAGGTACCAGGGAATTGCCAGAAGGTAGGTTGCATGTTTCTGCTAATCTAGGGATCTATCTGTAAACTTCTACCTCAATGAAACATCTAAAGAATTCTCTCTTTTGTCTTGATTCCTTTTAACTTACTTACCCCTCTGGAGAACCCTAGATAATTTCAAAAGCAGGTAAGAGATTATCTGGAAGTAGCTTCTTTGCAGGCTAGCTTTGGAAAAAATGATGGAAGGAAAAAAAAAAATACAGAGAGTTAAATACAAATGAAAGTTGTCATTTTGTAAAACAAAATCAGTGGGACTACGTTATCTTTAACATTCGGATTGCATATTGGTATTCCACTAAACGAAACTAAGACAGGGCTTTTCCATTTCTCAAAGGGCTATTATTTTCATAATTCAAAGAGGAATCTCTGAGATAGAATATTTCCCTTATCAGTTCATGGTTTTGTAGTGAATGAAAATGGTGCAATGATAAGTGCCCCACAATATTATTAGTCTAACTTAAATCTCCTTTAAGTCACTACAAACTGAAGCATTTGTGTAATGATTAGCTAACTAAGTTTTCTTTTAACATGGATAGAACCCAAGCCATACTTCTGGGATGCAAATTTATTTCCTGATAGTTTAAAGGGAAGGACTGGCCTCAAAATATCTAGAACTGATTTTCCAAGACATCACTTTGGCCATATGGGTTATTTTGAGCGAGGCCAATTGAAGTCATAAAACTCAAGAGAAACTATTATCTTTACCTTAACTACCTAAAAGAATGAAGATTGGGGACATTAATTAGATTTAGGATTATCTCCAGAAATAACATTTCTATCAGAGTAATCTATCTGGCAGGGCAAACATCTAGTTCAGAGCATCTAGCTTTTGTGATGTTAGTAACCCTCCCCTCTCCTTGAAACCTCAGGCCCCTACCCCCTTCTAAATTCAGTATAAAATCTCTGTCCCATTTACTTTAGGATTTACATCCATGTAAATTCTCCATATTTGTGTAATTAAATTTGTTCTTTTTCTTTTATTAATCTGATGTTAATTTGATTGCTTTGCTAACTAGCCCAAGTAGAGCAAAAAGGGATAGAAGGAAATTTCCTCTTCCTTACAAAAGCCAGCCTTCGCAAAATATTGAAGAATTACTCTTGAAGCAAGTTCTGTTCTATATATATATATATATATATATATATATATATATATATATATATGTTATGTGTGCTTAGGCAGTTTTTTTTTTTGTTTGTTTTTTTTGTTTTTTTGAAAGGGTGATTCCTGCCATTAGACTGAATCACATGGTTTGTTAAGCATTAAACCTTAGCTTTGAGGCTACATTTTAGTTCCTAGATCTTCCTCTTTAGAAAATTGAAAAAGGATAAACATTCTTAATGTTAGTTTTACAACAACCAGTATGTTTTTCCTCTTAATTTTTAAAAAGTTTTTCTATCTGTGTTTTCCCATCTTACTCTTACATACCATAGGAAATTAGTCCTGAATGGAGATGCGACAATTCAGGAAAAGGAGTGGTACATGTCACTCAGGAAATTTTCTGATGTCTCTCTGAAAAATCATTATATTTCAAATCTCCCTTTCTGATTTCTTGTCACTGAATACATTTCTCCTAGTTCTTCATTCTTCTTCTTAAGTGTAATTTTCTTCAGTTTTCGAAGAAGAAATATATATTCATTATGAAACACAAAGTTCAGAAAGTCAGATAAGCATATATACATATAAAAATTCTTCATAATTATAAATTTCATCTCTCAAAATTAACCATTGTTAACATTTTGATGTTTATTCTATCAGACCTTTTTCCTACTAAAATTATAAATACACTAATAATACGATAATACAACTTACAAGGATACACATTGCAAAATTGGTACTATACTGAAGATATTAAATTGCTTATTTTTCTACTTACAACTATCATTAACATGCTTTAAAACCCTTAAGAATTTCTTTAAGCTTAATAAAGTAGTAGAATGCAATTTTCTTTCATTGTTGTTTTGATTTTCATTATTATTAAATCATTATGATTAAAATTCTTAAAAATAAGTCATTGCATGAATATAATTTACTTCTTAAGATGAAATCCAGAAATTGGATTGCTGAATTAAAGTTATGCACATTTTAAATGTATTTCAATTATAATATACTCTGAATAGGATATTTTAATATGTTCCTAATAAAAATTAGAAGATGATTTTTCTTACTTTTACAAACATTAGATGTTTTCTTTCATTTTTACTCATCAACAATTGATGGTTAAAACAGATAATTTCTTTTTAAATTATGTTTAAAAATTATTAATGAGATTGAGTTTTTGTTCAAATTTTCGTTACTGACCCTTATTTGTTTGATGAATTATCTCTTCGTATGTCATCAATTTTACCCATTTTTCCTTTCTTTTTGGTTGATTTTATTTAAATAATCTGATGAAATATTGGCAGCAATAACATAGCTGTTAAGATATGATAGTTCATGAGCCACTTAGGAACTTAGATCTTGGGGCTTCTCTAATTAATATCATCTGTGGGTGAAAATGAATGCGTTTTAAATGTTTTCTATTAAGAAAATATCCTTTAGGGTTTTCTATTCTAATACCTAAAATGGAGTAAAATTCTTTGTTTCTCTTAGAGTATTACTCACTAATCTCTTCTAGAAAATAAGTAAATGACCTACAAACTCTTGAGAAATACACCAAAAAGCTCAATTTCTCAATTGCTAGCTTCAAAATATTGCCTTAACATTTTCAGATTGCCTCTATAACTCCTTTTCCTTTTGAGAATATGTGCTTATAGATATATTTTACAAAAAAGAGAGAAATGAACAGAGTGAAAATGATTTTTTTTTCCCTTATAGTAGGCTTTTGCTATTTCTCATTCTTGAATTTTGGTACAATTTTGCCATGAGAAGTGATTCTTGGTTCCATTTTTTCTTGGATTTCTTTGTCACAAGACTACGGTATCAAATATTTAAGGTCCTGTATATTCCATGAATAATAGCACAGTCGATGAGATACAATGACCTTTTCAGTATTCTGTATTGTGACTAGCTATAGTCAATCCATTCATTTCCCTCTTTTTATGGCCTCCCTGAGCTTGAGAGCAAAGAGTGAAATGGCCATCCGAATCAAAATATGATGTGCCAAAAGGTCAAAATAGTAAAGTACACTAGTATATTTCATAGAATATATTAAAGCATTAAAATCCTAATATCTGGCCCTAGTGCCAGAATCTATAATGGGAAAAGAAAATGGCAGTTTAGGAATTTGCCGTTGTGAGAACTGGAATGGATCCAAATGTGTAATGACTATTTCTCATCTTAATTGCAGTGAAACTTTATTTCCCATATTCAGAAGTCTATATATGGTGTTACATATTTTAAAAGCATATGTGTTGGGGTTTGTTGACACATATAATCTCACCATTGAAGGTGAGAGAACTCGTCTCTTCTATAGTTTCTGCCATCTGGTGCATTATTTCCCATAGTTTCCCACATCTTTTTAATTTCATCTCACTCTTTTTTAAAAAGGTATGTTTACATGTGTATCTGAAGATAGATATACAGAGAAATGACAGAGAGATGACAACCAGTGGCTTTCTTACTTCTTTGCTTTTTAGATGAGATAAAAGTATGCAAACTTAATTTCACTAATGATGCTCTGATACAATTCCCTCAGGATATTGTTTTCCTTTCTTCTCCTGAGTTTGTGAGAACTGAAATTTCAGCATGCTATCATCAGAGACTACTTCAAATAAAAGTGGCGTCAAGAGTTGAGACGATTCTATAACTGTCTAAGGAAAAATTATCTTTGAAGTAGATGATACAAAATTAATTCAGAACAAAACGCTATCAGGTTCATGGTCAAATCGACAGTGAATTAGGATTAGATGTGGTGACTACATTGTGTGTGTGTATATGTTTTCTACCCCCAATATATTTTTGTTTCCAAAAACCCAATTTTTTATTGATTAGTAAAAATGCTCTTGTTTTGATTCTTTTTTTTTTCATAAAAATGCTTTTCATTAAGAGTCAGATGTTCACATATCAAATTCCAGTTGAAGCAGCAAGAGAAGGTTAGAAAAAACAAATTCAAAATCATAACTTAAAAAAGGAAGAATATGTATGGAACTTTAGTTTGCAATATTCAAATTCAATAATCTGTTTTTAAAAATCTACAATTAAAGAATTATGCCTAGTTTCAACTTCTACTGTTTAATTTCCATCAATGTTGAATTACCAAGGAAATACTAGCTTGAACCAATAGCATGGACAATAATAGCAAAAATTATATTTCTCCTAACCCATTTGATACAGAATTTTTATTTATAATGATTTAGAGTAGTTTGTGTTATGTACCTTCATAAAGACAGAAGAAAAACATTCTTAGGTTAAGATAATCAAAATCACGAACTTTCTCCATGATCCCACTTTAAGACTATTTTGATGAATAGCACACACTTATTATCACTAATAACAATATGAGGTTATCCATCTGGTTGGCGCTTTCTCAGCTTCTCTTTGGATTTTCTTCCGACTCTCAGTTGTATAGCTAATTAATTCATTTTCTGCTGTCATCCTTATTGCTGACCACTTACTCGCTTGCAAATTGTGCATAGAAAAGGAAAGAGGAAAAAGTATTTTTCAATTTTGTTACTTTTCCTAGCACATACAGATTAATCTGTGTGGAAACACCATATGTTTCCACAGCTAGCCTTTTTTAGAATGTGTATGCTAAGTTACCCAAAAGCGAAGAGATATTGACCACAAGAAAAGAAAAGAAGACAAAGGAGAAAATAAATATTAAATACTCAAGGATAGGCCCATACTCGACACCCCTGAAAGGGAATATGTAGGCATTGAATATTGCTGGTCAATTTCTGAAATATACCCCTGAAACAGGGTATATTAGCTTATGGCGTCATTTTATATGATTTATTTTGTACCGTGATAAAATAGAAAATAAACATTCTTCAGATAACTGATGAACTCACCTTGATTACCGCTCTTTAAAAAAATCAGTCATCCTGCATGCAATCCTTAGGAAAAAATGCACTCTACTTTCTATCTTTACACAAATTATTCTGTGAACAATGACTTTAAATGCATTTTTAAGTGTTCATTGTAAACACAAAGTGAAGCAATAATACCTTTTGGTATTATTCAAAACTGGTCTCAGATTTCTGTATTTTCAAGTTCTTATACTTGAGGAGCAAAGAGATATACTATTATCAATGTGCACTCACTTGCTACAGGACAAGTGCTTTTACCATGTCGTAGATGTCCTCTCGTCTTTTCTTCTTAGATATTGGTCCTTTACAAAGGGCTGAGTCTTTGACCTAAATATATGTGAAAAAAAATGCTATATAGACCAAACTCTCAGGCAGGCACCTCATGTAATGTCTCATTAAATATACTCCTTAACTGTGTATTCAGTATTTATTTAGCAGCCAGAATCATACCTTAGGGAAGCACACAGAAAGGACATGACCGACGGCAGAGTCCCCTCCTTTTCTGTTGTCCTGACTTTGTCACTGCCACCAATTTTTACATCTCATCCAGAAAATATTCTTCTTTGCCTTTTTATTATGGAAAAGCATTTTAAATTAAATGTCCAGATAGCCATGATGTACATCTAACAATTTTGCCATATTTGCATCATCTATCTTATTTTCTGATATATTTTGAAGAAATTATAAACAATAAGCTATTTCAGTCAGATCTCACAAAATAAGGACATTTTTTCCGTGTAAACACAAAATCCTTTATACACCTAAAATGATTAAAAATATTTGTAAATGTCATCTAACATCCTGTGCTTAATTAGATCCAGCTTCCAAAGATGATGGCTTAGAGATGGAGTATTATCCAAATCTGCCTTTTGAAGTGTTACTTTAAGTCTAATGTCAACTCAAACCTCTGGAAGTTGTCTTCCCAACCATATGCAGTATTCCTTCTGAGAATTACTGTAGTGAATGAGACTGTCTCCATTGTGTTACATCCCCAATAAAAGAGTAGCAATGACTATTTATCAGCCTCCTTTTTTGTCATTGCAGGTCTTGGAAATTTTAAAGAAAATACTCTAATTTTGTCCTGTGGGGGTGAGGAATCATCAGAACTCAGCATCACATTTGGAGTTTAAGAGACGAAAAAATAAGACAAGAACAAAGATGTGTGATAGACCATTTGGAAGAAAAGCTAAAACCTTTAATATGTAAGACCTTTAATATGTAATATGTAATCCTACACCTAAGATTCCAAGCTTTATAATTCAGCTGCTTAAATTAACCACGTTATGAATCTTACATTTTTGGTCAAAATGAGTTGAGCAGCTTCTGATGTTTCAGCAGTTTGCTCTGTCATTTCACCTCTTTGGCAAGAGTTTCAGTGCTTTAACTGGAGTTGAGGCCCTGGGCACCAAATTCTAACTGCAGGCATTAAAAGCAGTCATAAATCAAGGCTAAGACAGAACAGATCTCCAGGGCTGTGTACCCTAAGATGTGCAGTGGGAATGAAAATTGCAGTTATTATACATTTATTCCCAAAGGGAACATGAATCTGGAAGAGCAGAAGCTGCCAACAAGACTCACACGTGGAAGATAATAAGTCCCTTTTTCACCTACAGGACAAAAATGATGTTCAGACAAAAGATGTCCAATAAATGATCTAATCAAAATAGCTGTGGAACCATATTATTTGTGATGCTGATTTTAAAATCTATGTTTTACTGATGGTAAATAGGAAATATTTTTTTTTGAGAATTAAATGATCCAAGGAGTAATTCTCAACCAGAGAATTATCTACTAAAGTGGAATGTAAACTAAAAGAAAAGGGGATAATTGATGTATTTATAAATTTAGTGATACAGAATGTGAAACATGTTTTCATGTAAGTGTAGAAACCAGAATGCATGAATGATCATTACAATGAGGATGCATGCCCTTATGAACAATGTCTCATCAGTAAAATCAGGATGAAAAGAATATTATATATTATTCTATATTCTATAGCAATTCAAACAGGATCAGCAATTACCTCATTGAGTTCAAAATTTAGTCTTACGGATTACTAGCTGTGCATTGTTGTATAGGCTACTAAAGCACTTTTTAAATTTCAGCTTCTTCATCTATAAAATGAGAACTCTACAAAAAAGTGATGTGAAGATTAAGAAAAGTTCTTTTAATATATATGTAATCTGTTATCCATGTGGTTTCCTTAGGGTTGGAGAGATGTCAGTTTGCTCTTTTATCACAATCACACACACACCTGGAAACCTACTGTGCCAGCCTCTAAGAGACCTTAATGATCCCTGCCACCTGGTGTTCTTGGTCTTGTATAACTACTTCGATTATGAATGAGGCCAGCCTTTACATCCACTAAGATATTGTAGAGGTGATAGTGCATGGGCCCCCAAGGCTAGATCCTGAAAGATGACTTCTACCTTAATCTCATTTGGATCATTCTTGGAAGAGATGCATCTCATGCTGTAATGACACTCATGCAGCTCTGAGAAGAGACCTATGTGACAAACAAACAAGGCTGTTGTCTCTTATCAACAACCATATAAGTAAACTGTTGTGGAAGCCAATCCATTAACCCCAGTCAAATCTTCAGAAAATGATAGCATGGGCCAAATTTGGTACAATTTCTTGAAAGATTCTGAGCCTAAATTACACAGTTAAGCCACACTTGAGTTCCTGACCCATAGAAATTGCTGATAATAAATGTTGTTTTAAATACTATGTTTACATAATTTGTTAAACAAGAATTAATAACTAATATATCACCCATCTTATGCTAGACTGGAAGTGAATTCAATTCAAGTGAACTTGGTATAAATATCAAGATGTTTTCAGGTTGATTGATTCAATTTCATTAAAGGAGTTTGTTATTAATACATGGCAATACCCTTTCAGGATTAAATTCCCAAATTAGAAACTATGATAAGAAGTAGGAAGATTGAGAACTAGAAGAGTAGGTGGGTTGCAAATAATCAAATCTGCAAGAATAATGCAGACAAGTATCTGGAAAACAACTGATGAACAGAAATTCTAATGACAAGGAAAAGTATATGATGTCTTTTGCTTCGTATTAGAGTCTATGATACCATATATAGATCAACCAACCAAAATCATCCAATTAAAAAGACTGAGACAGAAGCTGACAATAATCCAGGTTTTACATGTGACTTGTTTAAGTGACAAATCCTCATTTCTTGTTGCTCCCTTTAGGATATATTCTGTGGAACTGAAACTCTAGACTCCTGATTAGACTCTACTCCTTACTTACAGTGGATGAAGACATCCTGTGCACCCTGTGCAGAGACGCTTTCATATCTCATTACTCCATCAGGTAAAAAAAAAAAAAAAAAGAATGGACGCTCATTCTTTATTCACTAGGGAATCAACCTAAAAAGTCATTGATTTAGATGCATGTGGTACTAGTTAGTTGTATAGTCTAGTCCTGAAGAGAATTTTTTTTTTAGGATTTAATTTTTATAGTAGCTTTAGGTACACAGAAAAATTAATAGGAAGGTACAGAGATATCCATGTATTCTTTCCTTCCACATATGCACAGTCTCGCCCATTATTAACACCATCAACTGGAATGGTACACACACACATACACGAGCACACACAATCAAAAAAAATGAACCTACCTTAACGTATAATAACCACCCAAAGTTCATAGTTCACAGCATGATTCTCTCTTGATCTAGTATATTCTGAGTCTGAATAAATGTATAATGAAAAGTTTTCCCTTATTATGGTGTTATATAAAGTATTTTTATTGTCCTAAAAATCTTCTACGCTCTGCCTGCTCACCAATTCCCCATCCACTGGCAACCACTGACCTTTTTACTGTCTTCATAGTTTTGCCTTTTCCAGGATGTCATGTAGTTGAGCTTGTACCATAGCCTTTCTAAATTAACTTCTTTCACTTATGAGTATTATTTAAAATTCCTCTATGGTTTTTCATGGCTTGATAGTTCAGTTCTTTGTAATGTTAAATAATATTTTATTGCTTGGATACAAGATTTTTCTTCCAGAAATTAACCTACTGAAAGACATTTTGGTTGCTTCCAGGTTTTGGAAATCATGCTTTATTTGTTATAAACATTCACACATGTTTTTGGTGAATATAAATTTTCAACTCATTTGGGTAAATTCTAAACAGCATAATTGCTGGATGAACTGGTAAAAAAAAAAGTGTACTTAGCTTTGTAAGAAACAAGCTATCTTCCAAAGTGCGTGTTCCATTTTGTCTTCCCACCATCAATGAATGAAAATTCTTGTTGCTCCACCTCTTTACCAACATCTGACATTGCCAATATTTGGGATTTTAAGCCATTATAATAACTGTGAAGTGGCATATCACCTTTTAATTTGGCATAAACATTGACATATAATATTGGGCCTCTTTACACAGCTTCATTGGCCATCTATACACTTTCTTTGGTAAGGTATCTATTAAGATATCTGGCCTATTTGTAGTTGGATTACTTGTTTTTTTATTATTGAATTTTAGGAGTTCTTTGTCTATTTTCAATACGTCTTTTATCAGGTAAGCCTTCTGCAAGTATCTTCTCCCAATCTGTGACTTGCCTTCTTATTCCTTTGATCTTTCACAGAGCAGAATTTTTTCATTGTCATGAAGTGCAGTTTACCAATTATTTCTTCCAAACATTGTATATTTGGTATTGTATCTAAAAAATCATTATTATACCTAAGCTCACCTAGGCATTTCTCTTATGCTATCTTTCAGGAATTTTGTATATTTCATTTTGCCTTGTAGTTTATGATCCATTTTGAGTTAATTTTTTTGAGGATATAAACTATGTCTCGAGATCTATTTTTTGGCATGTAAATGAAAGACTATATTGCTCTGTTATATTGCTGTTACTGCTTTGTCAAATATCAAATTTTGTCAAATTGATTATGGGTATATTTCTGGGCCCCCTATTCTATTACACTGTTAATACCATACTGTCTTGGTTATTGTAGCTTTATAGTAAGCCTTGAAGTCAAGTAGTCTTTTAACTTTGCTATTCTCCTTCAATATTGTGTTTGCTATTTTGGATCTTTTTTTTTTGGTCTCTCTATATAAATTTTAAATTCATTTGGTTTATATCCACAAATAACTTTCTGGGATTTTGGTTGGTTTTCATTGAATCTGTTAAGTTGTAAAGACTGACATCTGACAATATCAAATCCTCCTTTCCATAAACATAGAATATCTCTCTTCTATGAGAGCTCTTGAAATATTAATCACAGTTGTTTTAAATTTTAGGTTTTATTTGATAATTCCTACATCTGTGTCACATCTAACAGAGATAAAATAAAACAGTGACATCAGAGGAAATTTTATTTTCTGACAGACACAGCTATGCGAAATGGTAAGAACAGTCTAGAAGCCAGAAATAAATAAACAAAAACCTCAATATCCTCATACTAAAAACCTATTAATTATCTCAATTACTTTTACAAATACATCATCTCTTTCAACAAAAATATTTAGGAAGTACTAAAATCAGAAGTAGTTTTCAGACGGAGGAAACATCAGAATCCCATAATATTTGATTTGAAGCACTTATATGATGCTTATTACTTACAAATAACTATTGCATATGATGCCTGTGTTTTCCTATCCCTAACAGTTTTTAAACTCCTTGAGTTGGGGCTTATTGAATTATGGTTAAATGAAACAATCCATTAGTCACTTACATATTTATTTAGGTATTTTTATATGCAAGATGTGCAAAGTACTAGATTTGATTTATGAAGGTAGCCATTAATATTTGATGGTGACAATTCATTCATAGATGACTGTTGTAGGAACTAAACCCTTTCGTATGCAGAAAATGCAGAAGAACTAAGTTCAGAGCTGCAACCAAAAGAAAGTAGACTCAAGAAGCATTGAAGTCTTATAAAACTAGAAAATATCCTTGAAAATTATTTTTAGTCCCTGTAGAGATTTACTAAAAACCAAGCTCAGTGAAAAAAGGGAACGATGAAAGATTCTCAAGCTAGAGTGTGGACTGCTAAATTGTGCCAGATCTCTTGAAGGCAATGAGTCACATATGTATTACTCTGTAATGCAGTCAACTGAAATTAGAGAATAATGAGCAAAAATACACTGTTGGTTCCTGGAATCTTCAAGCGTCAAAAGCAACTTGTCTGCTAATTTATAAGGAGAATAACATCTTAATTTTCTATATTAATTTAGTTTTAACCAAACAAGTCAATAAATTTAACAGCCCACAAGGTTTAATATCTACTTTATATACCAATATGAAGTGGTATATCTGAAGTTTTGTATTTGTAAACATAGTTCAGAAGAAAACATTGCCTTTAATTTAAATAATTAACTATTATATTGACACTTGCCATTATACACATAGTTCTGTAATATGGCTTGCAAATCGAGTCTCTCTCTCTCTCTCTCTCTCTCTCTCTCTCTCTCTTTCTCTCTCTCTTTCTCTCTCTGAACACTAGGGAGATTTACTGTGCTTCATATGATGATAATAAAATCTTCCCAGAATTATGATTCTAGACCAAGTTTGCATTAGCTCCAAAGCAGAGTAAAAGTAAATTAGGTGGTCAATATGTAAAGATATACATACATAGATTGATAAATACATAGACAGATACATAGACAAAACCTGAAAAGCAAATCCCTCCACATCTACTTCACATTAGCAGTATCTTGGGATAACTAGACACTACCATCATTTTTACTCAAATAAGAATCAAATGGAGGGAGAGAACATTTTGTAGGCTCCATCACTAGGATATATTTGTTTTATTGTGGATTCCTTGGTCCCACAGTATGGACTAATTTAATATGACCACTTTACATAGCTCCATCACTTCAGTGTCTTCCAAATTTATTTACAGAAGAAAAAAACGGAAAGCTTAGCTATTTATGAAAAGCAGAAATTCTGGTACACAATACAATCTACTAAATCAGATTTTCTCATGGTAAATCTTTGTAATCTATACATCTGACAGAAAACCAGATAATTCTGATCATCAGGAAAGACATGAAAATGTTGATTAATTATTTCATTTTAAATTATTACAAATGACTAAAGTAACCCTTAGAGATATTAAATGACTCAGTGACATTCATACAGGTAAAAAGCAACAGCATTAGATTATAGACTGGGAGCAGTCTTACTACATGCCAAGGCCCCAGGTTCAAGACCTGGGGCTGGGGGTAACAACCAATGTGAACAACTAAACAAAAACGAATACATAGTTTCCTTCCTCCTCCCTCTTCCTGTCTGTCCACTTGCCTTCATCTCTTCCTGAACCTTTTTTCAAAAAAAAATAAATAAATCACATTTTCCAAAAACAACAATAAGATGGGAGAAATAAAATTCACATTTTTAATGCCCCTTATCCCTTACAACTTCACGTTTCAAAATGTATATATAAATGCTTCTAAAACAGAATCCATTTGTTTACTAAGTTAAGAGAAGAGCTAGTAAGAAAGGTACTAGATAAACGGTAAGAAATTCATGATTAAAAATAGTTCAGTGACTCAGAACAAGAACCAGAAGTATACATTTAGTTAGTTGCACAGTAGATGCAGAAATACTAGATAAGAAGTGATCGAATAACTGTTAGTAAAAATGTATTATGCTTTTTTTGGTAAGATTTTCAGTCAAAGCATGTTGTTTATTTGTCAGACTATTTTATAGGTCCTGGGAATACAGCACCTAATATTTACAGGAAAGTGAATCTCAGTGCAGGAGTATGGGAGTGAAAACTGTGATAAACAGTACAAAACACGAATTAATTTCAGGAATTGATTAGGTCAATACAGAAGATAAAGTAGGGTGTTGTAGTCAAAAGTGAAAGCCAGGGCTCCTTTACCTAGACCTAACAGGGAGTCCTTTGATAGAAGACAGTATCTGTGCTAAGAACTGACTAAGAAGCAGACAGCTATGCAAACATATAAATGGAATATGATCCAGGCAGAAGAAATGGAAAATGCAAAGACTTTCAGATGGAAAAGACTGGTATTTTTAAGGGGCAGAAAAGATGTCAATGTGAATATTGCATAATAAGCAACATAAAGAACGAATATAGATGAGTTTGGAAATAGATATAGAGGTCAGATCATGTAAGGTTTATAGTTCACCAGGAGATTTTATTCTAGATATCATGAAAAGCTATTAAAAGCTTTTTACATTGAGGACATGCACTGATTTACTTTGAAAATATCACTGTGTCTGCTTTGTGGAAAATGATCTCAAAGGAGAGGCACATAGGATCAGGGATACATATAAAGAGGCTCCTGCTAGAGTTTCATAAAGCCGATGGTTTCTGAGATTACTATATAAGAGCAGAGATAAAGAGGAGTGTTTGAATTTATTTATATTTTGGCAGGAGAGTGAGAAAAACTTAATAGACTAGGTCTAGACTATGCGAGAAAGAGAAGTTACCAACTCCTAGATTTATAACCTCAGACTGAAGAGGCAGTGGTCATAACAATTCTTGAGATGATGTGATAGTACAGATTGAGGAGAACGAGAACAGATAGTTCCGGTTGGTTATTTTTAATTTGAGATGCCTATTAAATAGTCTAGTAATTATTTAACTAACATTAGTTGGCTATATTAAATTTGAGAGCTGAAAAGATGTTTGGGTGGAGAGCTTTTAAATATTCAGCAAAATACAAATAGAATTTGAAACAATGAGACTGATTAAAGAGGATCTGAAGGCTGAAGGCTGAGGCCAGACTTCTAAGGCATTTGATAAATCAGATATTTCATAAATAAATAGAGCTATAAAAGAAGATTGAAAATGATGTACAGTTTGTGAAGTTAAAGGAAAACCAGAAAAGCATGATGTGATAGAAGCAAAAGAAAAACATACTTAAGAATGGATAAAATAATTGACCATTTTAAATACTCTAAATAGTATTCCATCATCTCTGGAACGGAAAACTAACCATCAACCATGGGAAGAAGTAGCTTAATAGTGATCTTGTAAAGAATTGAGTACACAGAATGATGATGTCCAAAGTCCAACTGGAATTAGTGGAAAACAAAATGTGAGACGACTATTTAATATAAATATAAACAATTATTTTATGTTTTTCCCCATGAATAGAAGCAAAGAAATAATATTTGTAACTGTGAGTTTATGTGAGGGCAAGGACAATATTTTTTAAATGGAAAGAACCAAGAAAGTAGAGAACTGATAATTCAGTAGAGAAGGGTTTAATTACAGAAACTAAATCCTCAGAAGTGTAAGTAGATTGAATTTGTGATACTAATTAACATGGTTATAGGTAGGAACATCATTTTTTTTACTAAAATAGGGAAAACTGCAATAAGAAAAACTATAAGGAAAATAATACAGTACGATGGCAGTATGTTTTGCGAAGATGAATTAACTATCGTTTAATTCCATTTACTGTTTGCAAGGTTATGGATAAAGCAGCATGTGGGAAGTGGGTATTACAGATTTCAAGATTGTCAAAAATTGTCACCAAAATGTGGCTGTTATTTTAATAGGATAATTTAACTGATTTATCAGTCAATGTTGATGTTTCTGTCAACAATGAGCTTTCTTTTGTTACTATGAACATACATTTAAAGTAAATTCAAGGAGTAAATTTTTTCTGACTTTTGAGCTGCTCATTCATAAGTATAAAATAAACAGATAGTTGATTAATGGATATTTCAGGTAAGTAGACTACTGGGCAAGAGAGGATACAGAGTTTAAAGGTTTACAAGAGCACACAGGACTAGAGAAAAGAAACTAGGTTTCTAGGGAAATTGAAGACCTGTGGTGGTTGATGGATGATGCAAAGGTTTAGGATAAATTAATTGCAGGTTTTCATGAGTTTGGAATATTATTGGAACAACAATATTAGAGCTAGTTAGAAGAAGACAAGTTGATAATCAGATATTAAAGTGTTTGAAACTAACATTTTGGGAGAAGTATAGACAAAGGTAATGTCAAAGGTTCAAGGATGATCATGTGATGGGGTGGTCAAGTGGACTGAAGGCGAATGTGAGGGAAAATAAGTAGAGGAAAATTCTAGGAATGAAAGGGTTGGGTATGTAATTTATTGCATGAGAAATTATTTAAAAAAATTTTATCTATGGAGAGGGAGACCAAAAACCGATGCTATGAATTGGGAGAAGAAAACAAGATGTCAATAAGTGACAGCAATGAAAGGGAAAGCTAATAAAGACTGATGAGTTGTAACTGGGATATGGTAGTATTTTTAAAGCTGAAGAGAAGAAATGGGTTTCAGGTAGCAGTGGGGAGTAAGAAAGACACTTGGTTTATGTATAGTATAGAAGAGAAAAGTCTCCGTTCAAGGAGTTATAGATTTGTTATCTTCAGTGCAGCCACATTTGAGTTAAGCAACAGGTCTAAGGGACCGTGTAAGAAAGAGTGTGAAAACAGAATGGGGCCTCCTCCTTAAAGGGTCACACTGGCAAATGAAAGTTTATCCCCAGATCCCTACACGAAGGTGTAGTAGTAAGCAGTGGTTGTGAACGTGTTGAATGATAGATTGTCAGGGCATTGAATGAGCCATGTATCAATAAACAGAAAGCATTGCCTCAGATGATATGGGGATTCAGGCTCCTCTGGGTATAATTGGGCTCTTAAAGATTATAAAGGATACATTGCTTGGGAAATCTAATCTCTCCTAAAAATTATCTTTCCAAAAATGTAATCTATGGACATGGGATTTCAGATTATGGGAACTTGATGTTCCTTTGTTTCATGCGAGACGTATCTAGTCAAAATTACTGAGACTGGATCCAGAAATATGTATGTTTTAACAGGCTATGTTATAGACTCTCTCCCCATTCAAACACAGGAATAATCAATTAGATTATTAATGAGCTAAAAGGAGACATTTGGTAGATTGGGTACACTATGCTATGTTTTGTAAAAGCTAGTCTTATCTTTGCTTACTGATATATCCCATTATCAATATAGTGTCTAGACATACAGCAAGTACTTATAAGATATTTGGTGAATTAATGATTGAAGAAATGGATAATCTCTAACCTAGATTTAATCCTAATGTCCTCTCAATTCTCACTTGGGCGATTACTCAATGAATACCTCTTGTTTTGTAATCTCTTACCCAACAACTTCTTCCAAATTCACTTCTTTTAGAAAGGAGTTTCTCTGTGGTTGAATTTCTGTCAAGTTAAAACTTCCTCAATTCACTCTTTTCTTGAATTTAGGATCCTCTTATTCTAAACTACAAAAGGGTTAGTCCTTTCTATCTAATTATTGAAACATGATGTTAATACATACCTATTCAAATTACCTGGCTGGATTTGAGCTATTCAGTCATAAATTGGTCAGGGCAATCTCACCTGAATTGAGAAATCCTCAGAGCTTCAATCTAACATGCCATGGTTAAACATGGCCAGGTCATGGTCACTTCTAGCAAAAGTAGAAATAAATGTGATCATTCATTTCAAATAGAGGAATAACTAACCTATCAAAGAAAAAAAGAGAGTTGTTCTGAGTTTTTCTAAGGGTAATTTAAGAATAGTTGGAGTAAGTTATAGAAAGATTTTGATTCAAAATAAAAGAGAGTAATCTAAAATTAATCTCCCTTCTATAGCACTGTCTTAAAGTAGCTAGCTTCCTTTTACTAGGATAATTCAAATAGAAGCAACATAATTTATCTAAAATAGAATCATAAAGCTTAAAGGAACTTTAGAGATCAATTTACTATACTTGCAAACTCATCTTTTTATAAGTCTAGAATGTAAGGTATAGAAAAATTGAGATCTGTCTAAATCTATATAGCTTATTAAAGTCAGCAATAGTAACATAACCTGGTCAGGCATTTGTCCACATCTCCGCACAAGTTATAGCAGTGACACCTGCTTAGTGCATATGACTCCAAATGTCTTATCTAAATTCAAAGACTAACAACTTCACATTCTGAAATCATTCCTTTTCTTTGTTTTTGTTTATATCCAGTATTTTATAGTTAATTAATTTTACATGGAAATGAATCATGACTTGATTTGCATATTTTCAAATTGAAAAAAAATATAAAAACAAATCTGCCTGAAAACAGCTATGACAACCTGTTATTTACTAACAAAGAAGTAGCTCTCTTCTTTTGGCAGGTGAAACACATTAAATGGCATCCACCTTCTTGTTTTGTAGAACAGGATCCTCCCCTTGGACCTAAGAATAAGATTTTTGCTGCTGACAGAGAAAGGAAATAACATTTATGGGATGTCTGCTTGGTAGGTACTTCATCTGTGTAATCACATCTAATTTCATCTAATCCACACAATAGCTCTCTGAAATGAATATTATAGCCATTTTACAGATGAGGAAATTGTATTTCAAAGTGGTTTAGCATCATGTGCAAAGCCCTGTAGCTAATACATAACAGAACAAGACATAACATTGGATCTTAGTTAGGAGGACCAACTGTTTAATTTTATCAGGACTGAGGAGTTTCCTAGGACACAGTACTTTTGTGGTAAAGCTATGAAAGTCCCAGATAAACTGAAACAGTTACTCACCATAGTTAGTTCAAAATCCAGGGGAAAGAGAAGAAAGTTCTTTCCTAAGATCCCCAAATGCCAGTCCCTCAATTATGGTGGGGTAGATTGTCAGGGGTTGTGATATTGCATGTTAAGACAGTGCACCCTAGTGGCTCAGGCAGTAAGTCAGTAGTGGCACGTAGACCATATGAAAAGCAAGGGGAACAACCAAAAACAAGTAAGTTAAAAAAAAAAATGCTTTCTACTCTACCCTTCCTTCCTAGTCTCCTCTTCCTAATTTCCTTAAAAATGTTTCTTCTTCTCTCCTTTCCTTCCTTCCTTCCTTTTTTTTTTTTTTTAAGACATACAGATTTCTAGATTCATTTTCCATAGTTTTGATTGGAGGGGCCTCAAACCCTAAATCATACTGATACAAACGGCCCACTAATCAGAGTTTTAGAAATGTCATTTTAGAAGGAAGATTGGATGTCTCAAGCAATCTGTGCTTTATACTCTAAAGTGACCTACTATGTTCAAGGAAACTCGACACCTGTATTTGCTAGCATTATTTGCAATATTTTATTTAAAGATCATCATTATCATAGAAGCCTCTGCTCCAGCTGTGTTTGGCAGTAGGTGGTTAAATGCCATCTTCTCCTTAGGAAACGATAGAAAGTCATTTTGTGGTCTTCGTAGTCAAAGTCTAAAGTTGAGGACTTCAGATACACGCAATAGTCATTACTCAGAGGTCAATACGATCCCTTCAGGCCAGCAGTTTTCAAACTTCATGTGTGTAAGAAGTATGGAGAGCAAATACAACATGCACATGCTGCGCTGTAACTTTTAAGCATCTGAATTATTGGTTTGAGGTGAGAACCAGAGTGATGCCCTGGATTCCCAGATTAAAGATGATTTCTGCGGGTATCTATGAGAGTGTTTCTGGATATTAGTATTTGAATCAGGAGGGTGAGCAAAGTAAAAAATCCTCCTCAGTGGCATCTCTAATTCAGTGAGGGTCTGAATTGAACAAAAAGTATTCGGTCTCTGCCATCTGTATGAGCTGAGTCATCCATCTCAGTCCTCGGACTTGGAACTTAGACCTTCAGTGCTCCTGGTTCTCTGACCTGTGGACTCAAACTGAACTCATACCACTGGCTTTTCTGAGTCTCCAGCTTGCAGATGGCAAATCACGGTATGTTTCAGCCTTTATAGTAGTAGGGGGCAATTCCTTAAAATAAACCATAGATGTTCTTAATGGTTCTGCTTCTCTGGAGAACCTTGATTAACACATGCAGGAATATTTATTTTACATGCCCCTTTCTTGCCCAATGGGTTGATTCTGATGCTTTCTTAATTGCTCAGTCTAACCCCAAACCTTACACTCACTTTTTTTATTTTGTATTCTGTTCTTAACAAGATAGTAGACATTGGCTGCAGAAGAAGAGTTTGGGTAATATCAAATTTTATAAAAGTCGATTGTAAACTAGTTAAAGACTCTTTACCTCAGATGATAATAAATTCAATCCTGTGTCTTTTTATAGGGCTTTGTTGGTAACAAAATACATTTGAAACTGTCCCAAAAGAAAAGCATCTGGAGGGGGAAAAGTTTTAAATGAGGCATTTGCAGATTTCTTTTTCCTTGTCATTCATATTTCAGTACTAATTTTCTAAAGTCTTTAGACACAACAGTTTTAAATGCTATACAAGGCAGATTGGGAAAATTCTATTCCAGAATTGCAGTTGTGTTGACACACGGTAATCTTATTAGCAATAAAAGGATATTACCTATAATTGAATTGCTCTGCAATTAGCAAACTTCAGAACCAGAGAACAGCATCATTCTTCAGTTTTACATTTGTTTTTATCCACAGCAGGAAATGTTTGAATTACCAACAAAACTATTAGCATGTTCTTGCTCTACTAAATGAAAAAATAACTTAATAAAAACTGCTTTACCCAATATAAATATTAACTACAGTTCATACAGATAAGCTTAACTTCAACAATTAGGATGGTGTTATACTTGTACTTTGATAAATAATGTGTACATTTATTTCAAGCAACATAACATCTGTGTTACCTTAAAATCTAACTGGGTACAATTTTGTGTTGATAATGCAGGCCACACTTCCATTTATTTAAATAAATCTGTGGGGAAAATATTTGAAGTATTAATTTGGGGAAGTTATATTTGGTGTCTTTGTGACAGCTGTGTAACTGGGTCATTGTAATATTATCACACAGATATACATAGAGAGATGTACACACACACGCTTCTTCTAAAATGGATTTAGTTATGTTCTAGGGCTCAACATCACCCATGGAACAAATTATATTAAAATTACAATTAGCTTCTGCTCAACTGTCAGCAGAAATCGATGTTGCTGTGTACATACTGCTCTTCCTCACTTTTATTAAGCCCCTTTCAATTATGAGGGAACATAAATTGGAAAGATGTCGCTATGTCATCTACAGTATTAAAATGTACGAGGAACATTGACCCTGGCCTCTCGAGATTATGTGAAAAGCCATTTATATGCACAGCTGTACAAATTGCCTGAGTTTAATGCTAAATTCTGTGGAAAATCATCTTTGCTGCTTTGCATCTGAGGAAGGACAAGGTTTAAATATTTAATGTGTTCCCATACCAGACAAGCCCAGTCAGCAATGAATCAGTGAACCAGTCAGTACAGAGCTCCTTTTGTGAATGACAGGTTTTACCTTTAAAGGCAAGGAGTGACCTGAGTTTGCACGCAGCTAGAAAGAGCAACCAGGAGAAGCAAGTACACCTTGCCCTGTTCTGTGTTACCTTCCACAGAACGGTTCCCAGACTGTCTTTTGATCTTGTCTTCAATCCCTCTTGAACACTTTGGGCAACCACATGTCTTTCCTCCAAACATGCTCCACACCTTTCTTCATGGTCATCATCTGATCCTGAACACATATTTTGGGAGCATCTTGGTGATGCAGGAGTTAAGTTTGCAGCTCTAATATAGTTCAAGTAAAGCCCAGGGACCTGGGTTCAGGAATGGGGGTGGGGTAGGGATGGGGATAACAGTATGAACTAAACGCGTGCTTCTTCCTTTCTCTCTTCCTGCCTGCATGCCTACTTGCCTTCCTGCTTTCTCTCTTTTTTTAAAAAAGCAGCTTCATACACATTACTGAAAGAACCCTTCTTCGTATTGGAAAACAAAACAAAACAGAGCTATGCGTGGAAATCCTATTTTAGAACATAGCTGTAAGAATAATTGTTATAGCTCAAATTCCACTTGACCATTTAGTGGCTGAATCTGTCAATTATCTTCTCAGTTTTCTCAAATGTGAAAATTAGAAAGATGCTCTTTTATTTAAGAAGTGGAGATAATCATTGTATCTCCACAGGATTTTTTTTTTTTTTTAAAGAAAAGTGTAGGCAGGAAAGAAGGCCAGTTGGAAGGCAAGAAGACAGAGGAGGGTATTTTATCTTATTTTTATTTAGTTGCACATCTTGGTGGTTTCTCCAGCCCCAGGATGTGAGCTCAAGTCCTTGGGGTGTATGTGGACCTTGCTCAGGCAGAGATAGCTGGCCTAACTACTACTCCACCAGGATGTGCTATCACAGGATTATTTTGAAGTAAGATTTAGTAAATGAAATTTTGCATTTTTAAATAAAGTTAGCTATTTTCAAAAGACACTATAAGTTATAATTTTAATTTTGGTTTTAAATTACCACACATGATTTTCTTTAGAGTAAGCTGAAATCTGTCTTCTTGTCAACTTTGCATATTACCTCAATGAGGATTCTCCAGACAAAATTAGATGCTCAAGAGCTGATGAGTCTTCTGTCATAGGTGTTCAAACAGAAGCCGATATCAATGCTGTAGAGAGTGTTTAAGCTTTAAAGGCACAGGTGCATGAGGTCAGCTACCAGCTAGATGGGTAAAAGAACATAAGAAAAATGCAGACTTGGTGGGGGGTAAAAGAAAAGATGGGTATCGGAATCATTAGGAAACATTTTTTAAATTGTACAGGTTAAGGCCTCATCTCAGGGGAGAAGGAGTGAGTTGAAGAATTAGAAGACAAACTAGCCTTTTCTCCAACCCTGCTTGGAAAATTACTAGACCAATGGGAATTTTGAATTATTCAAGCTGAATGACATCTTGAATCAGGGCTAGAGATGTTTTTGTAGATTGTAGAGTCTCAACCCTATACACATCAGAGTCACCTGGGGAGCTGTTCAAAAGTACTAATAATCAGGCCTCAACCCAGATCAGTTAAATCAAAATCTCTGGGAGACGGGCCAGGGCACTGAAGCTCCGAAAAAGCTCCCCAGGTACTTTTAATGTGCAGTCAAAGTTGGGAACCAATGATCTATAGAAACGTACCTAGATAACCTTAAATATTCTTTGTTAACCTGCAAATCTATGACTTGTAGCATTTCAAAACTAAATAAATGCAAATTTCCAAAATAATAATTATATAGATTAGGATAATTATAAATTATCAAGATGCATCCCTAGTAATGATCATAGTAGTTGTAGCAGTTGCAGCAGTTAAATCAGTTTTTATTTGGATAGTGAATACACTCATTCAACTCTCTAAACAACCATAGTCACTCTAGATTAGCAAGTTTCCATAATGGATTAAAGGCTGAATTGGTTTTGTTGTCAGTCTGTCAATATCAGTTAGGTTCCTCCATCCTCCTGTGTTTAATCCTTTATGGATTAAGAGGCCACGTTCCATCTCTTTAAAAATGTTGCAGAGAAGTTTAAATATTAGTTATTTATGGCTCTAAACCAATCTTTTGCTTCAAATAGATAGTCCATATCAAACACTCTTTATGTGTGTGCCTTTTTCAACAAATTGTCATCACCGATGACTGATGACTAGTTGGAGTTCTGTGAACCAAGGCTTTGACTAGTAAAATAATTTCACATTCAATAATATTTATGGCAATAAAATAATTAAGTTATCCACTTAAAGAAAAACAAGAGAAAACATTGCCTTTTACTCCAGCAAACACAAATCAACTTTATTTTTTAAAAAATGTACACAGCAATAGGGTTTTATTATCCAAGTTATGCTACTAAAACTGAGTTTGATATTTCTTTGTTAATTGCATCAACAATAAGGTCATCCAACATTTAGAAACATATTCAACTTCCAATTCAAGGAAGATATAGTAGATGTATGCTTCTTTATTCCTTCTGCTAAGTACAACTAAAATGCTTGTTTATATGTAAAATGAACAGGGAAGACTTTGAAAGGTAGAAGAAGACAAAGAAGACTGACTAGGGGACTTGGGACCTGAAGAATGGCACAGAGAATTCCTGGGTTTCCCTTTTGCCACATATATGCCAGCAGCTGGAAATGTCAACAAGCTCAGATCAAACAAAAGATAAAATGAAGGCTAATCCCTCTAAGCAAAGATCAGGAATAGGCAACCTAGAAAGATAATATACTTAGATATAATAAATGCCTTACTCTAGCCACATACCAAAAACAAGGCCATGACTCCATTCCCATCCCCACTAGGAAAAACCCAGTAGAGAGTCTAAAATTTTATCCAGCTGGGATAATAAAGCATCCCAACTCTCCCAGCTGGCATCAGAAAGGCCAAATGACATGGAGCCTTGATCCCTACTAGATGGTGTCAAGAGTCTCATCACCACAATGTCAAGAGAGACTACTGGAGCAGCCTCAATGTCCACCCTCATAGGGCAGTCTCAAGATCACCCTCACCTCTTAGCTCAGGTGTTGTCAGCCTAGTGGAGATGGGACCTCATCACCACCCTGTGGTCACAAGGCTGCAGTTACCATGATCTCAGACTAAGTCGTGCTGAGAGTGGTAACTGGGTATCCCTACCCCCGCACCGCTACCAGCTCAGAGTTAGTGGGGAGCCTGAACTCCCACCTAAGACAACAGTAATGAGTGGATAGAATGCAGGAAGAGAACAGAAAAGTCAGTGGAAAAATCACTGAAATGAAATCCAAGACAATAGAAAAGGAATAATCTGAATAATAGTGAAAAATTAGCTTATTAAAAAGAACAATCACAACTATAACAAAAACAGTCTTAGGGACTTGTGAGAAGGATAGCAAATATCAAACATTCATGTCATTGGAGCCTAAGAAGCAAAAAAAAAAAAAAAAAAAAAAAAAAAAAAAAAAAAAAAAAAAAAAAAAAAAAAAAAAAAAAAAAAAAAAAAAAAAAAAAAAAAAAAAAAAAAGAAAGAAAGGGTAGTAAAAGATAACTAAAAAATAATCTCAAAGAAATGGCTAAAAATATTCCAAATATGATAAAAAAAAAAAGAAGTAAATTTGCATATAAAGAAGATCAGCAGCTCCCAAACAGGATAAGTATAAAAAAAAATCCACACAAGGACACACAATAGTCATATCTCTAAGAACTAAGAATAAGTTTAACATCTCAAAACATATATAGGAGAAAAAATTCAAATGGCAGTCATTTTTTAAGTAAAACCATAGAGGGCAAAAATAAATGGCAAAACATTTTTAATGACTGAAAGAAAAAAATGATTAACCTTGAGTTTTATACAAATTGAAGATACTCTTCAGATATGACAGAAAAACCAAGACATTTCCAGAGGAAGGAAGATGAAGAAAATTTGTCAAAAGCAGTTCCAGTTCTAAAAATAACAAAATGAATAGGAAGAAAGAAAATACATGGTAAGCAAAATATAATTAAATGTGATTTTCTTTTTTCTTTGATATTTCTAAATGCTGTTTGACAGTTGAAGCAAAAATTATTGGCAGTGTTTTATATGGTTCTGAATGTATACAGAGGAAATATTTAAGACAATTACATTATAAATGAAAGTTTTCTGTACTCCATTTGAACTGGCAACGTGGTGACACCAGTAAACTCTGATAAGTTACATATATATGTTATATATAATTGCATACTATGTGTACTATACTATATACATGCATTACCTATAATGTAGTATGAAAACACTTTAAAAGCCTATACAAAAAACATACTCAACACCCCCTTTCAAGAAATAATAGAATAATCAAAGTCAGCAAAGATATAAATTCAACCAACAATTTGATCAACATTTATAGAACATTTTACCAAACAAGAGCAGAGTACACTTTCTTTTGCATGTCACCGAACATATCAAAATAGAACATGCCCTAGGCATAAAGCAAACATCAAATATTTTTAAGAATTTAAACCACAAAGATGTTTTTACCTGAAACCAATGGCAATAAGCTAGTTATCATTAATTAAAATGTAACAGAAAAATCTCCAATCACTTAGAAACTAAACAAGATATTTATAAATAATCCACGTGACAAAGAGAATGGCTCTAGGGAAAATTTTAAAAATCCATTGACCCATTGAAAATGAAAACAGAATAAATCAAAATTTATGGAACACAGTTAAAATACTACTGAAAAAGGAATTTATGGCACTTAATGTATATATTAGAAAAGAAGAAAAAAGATCTAAATTCCTAACTTGAGTTTAGAAAAATAAAAGCAAAATAAATAAAAAGTAAACCAGAAAGAACTAATACAGATAAGAACAAAAATAAATGAAACTAAGATGATATTTTGAAAAATAAAATTGACAAACCTCTAGAAAGAATGACTGGAGAGAGGCAGAGAGAGAGAGAAAGAGAGGCAGAGAGAGACAGAAGGAGAGAAAGAGAAAGGAGACACAGAGATACATACAGGGGATATCATTATAAACTTACAGATATCAGGAGATACTACTATAGACATTGCAGCTTTACAAAAGATAACAAGGAACAACATTACATATATGAATTTGACAATTAGATAAACTAAATCAATTCTTCAAAACTGACTGCAACTTTTCCAACATGAATAGGTAATTTTAATAGTTCCATAACTATTAAAGAAATCAATTTTATAATTCAAAAACATTTCCAGAATGTAATCTCTAGAACCAGATGGTTTCACTGGAAATTCTGCCAAATTTAAAAAAAATAATCACACCAAATTAAAAAATGCCTTCTTTAAAATAAGAGGGGACACTTCTTAATATATTTTATTAAGCTAATATCACCCTGACACAAAAATCAGAGAAAACTATTCAAAAATATTTCTATACATCACTATCACTCATGAATATAGATGAAAATATCCTTAATAAAACTTGGTCAAATTTAATTTAAGAAAAAAGATTCAACACCAGCAATAAGAAATAATGCACCATGAACATAAGAGGTATATTTTAGGATATAAACAAAAGTCAGTCAACATAAACCAACATGTCAACAGACTAAAGAAGAATGATCATATGACATTATTAATTGATAAAAAAAAAAATCATTGGACAAAATCCAATTCTTATCCCTGATTAAAATACTCAGAAAAATAGACAAATGAAAATGTCTTAACATGATTAAAAGCAGCTACAGAAAAGATAAATACAAACAGCATATTGATATCTCTCCCTCTCCACTTAGCTCAGGAACAAGGCAAGGATTTCCATTTTCACCATTCAGTCAACCAACTGCTACAAGTTATAGACAGTGAATATAGCAACAGAAAAAAAAAAAATTTCATGCAGATGAAAGTGGAAGTATTACTGTCACTATTTGTAGATGCCATGGTTGTTTACGTAGAATCCCCCAAGGAATCTCCCAATATATCAGTAACAACAATAGCAACAATAACAAAAATAAACTTCTAGAATTAATAAGAAAAGGATGCTGGGCACTTGAAAGATGTGTGGAAATCAACTGTATTTTTAATACTAGTAAGTTCTTGTACACTAATTAAAAGTACAATACCATTTACAATCATTAAAAAAAAACTTAGGCATATTTCTAGTAAAAACATTATATTCCATATATGCTAAAGCTACAAAATACTAATAAAAGAAATCAAAGAATAGTCTAGTAAGTGAAAGATATATAGTATTCATGATTGAAAACTCAATATAATAAAGACAATTTTCCACAATTTGGTATAAAATTTTAACAAAAACGCTTGTTAAAATCCCAGAAGTACTTTTGGAAATATAGAGAAGATTATTCTAAAATTTTATGGAAAAGGTAAAGGGAAAGGAATAGAAGGGTTAAAACAATTTGGAAAAGAAGAATAAAGTTGGATGAATGAGTCTATCTGATTTCAAGACTTACTACATAGCTACAGTGATTTAGAAGGTGTTATAGCTAAAGATGTCATGAGACAGAATAGGACCACAGAAGTAGATTATACAAATATGCCCAACTGATTTTAAAAAATGCAAATAAAATCAATGGAGAAAGCATAGTTTTCAAAAGGTGGTGACAGAGAATTAGATACCTACAGACAAAAAATAAAGGATAAAATAATTAACTCTAACCTAAATCTCGGACAAAAATAAACTCTAAATGGATCATGAACTCAAACGTATAGTGTTTTGATAAATAACTGTTAGGGAAAAAAAGAAAAACAGGAGAAAAATTTGGGTTCCAAGTAAGGTTTAGTTTTAGACTAGACACCAAAAGCATAATTCTTAAAAAGCAAAATTGGTAAGATGGACTTCATAAAAATTAAAAACTTTTGCTCAGCATAAGACCTTGTTAACAGGATGAAAAGGTGAGATACATTCTGGAAGAAAATATTTATAAACTACAAATCCAAAAAAAACAGTATCTCAAATATATAAAGAGCTGTCAAAAATAAATAGTAAAAAGTAAGCAATCCTACTAAATTATGCGGGAAAGATATGAACAAACATGCCACTAAAAAGTATATACTGATATTGATGACAAATAAGTACATGAAAAGATGCTCATCGTCATTATATATGAGGGAAATGCAAATTAAAACCATAATGAGATATCATTACATACTTTTCAAAATAGCTAAAATAAAAGTGGTGACAATACCAAATTCTCATGAGAATTTAGAGAAACCGTAACTTACACATACCAATAAAAATGTAATATACAGTCAGACTGCAAAAAAATTGGGCAGTTACTTAAAAACTAAATATGTAACTATGACATGCTCTAGCAATTGCACTCATATCTTTATTACTGATGAAAACTTATATTCACATAAAAATTCGATATGAATATTCATAGAAGTTCAATTTGTAATTTCCTAAAAACTAGAAACAACCCAAATGTCCTCTAAAGGGCAATAGTCAAACAGATTTAATTACAGTCAGACATGGAATACTACTCAGTAGTAAAAAAAAAAGAATCTATTGATATACACAATGTGAATACGACAGAGAATTATGCTGAGTGAAAAAATATCCCATAAAAGTTTACATCATGTATGATTTCACTATATAACATTTCACACAGCTCATACTTTTGGAGACTGAGAGCAAATGAGTAGTTTCCAATGGTTAAGAAGGTGGCAGGATAAGGTGTGACCTTAAAAGGCTATGGGAGGAATCCTTGTAGTGATGGAAATAGTTACAATATTGGCAGTATCAGTATTAATATCCTAGTCACAGTATTATATGTATTATTGTGCTATAGATGTTAGCACAGGGGAAATATCTTGAAGGGTACATAATGTCTCTCCGTATTATTTCTTACAACAGCATGTGAACATACAGCAATTTTAAAGTAGTTTAATTGAACGATTTACCTCTTTTCTCTATTTGAACTTTATATTGAATTAATCAACTTTTATGTATAATTAAATTGAATATTATTTTAGAACTAATAAGGACCTAAAAACTTCATTGTATTTATTGTATCTGTCCCAGTATTTGGTAGCTGAGATGTAATGGCTTCCTATCCAGAAGGTTTTAGGGGATAACAAAAAATATTTAACACTTTTGAAACTAAACAAAATAAAATCACTCAGGTCACAGCTAAATTTTCTTAGTGGAAATTTTCACCTTTTTCTTCCAAGTGCTGCCTTATAATCATACTAGCAAATTATAATAGTGATCAAAGTTCACATTGACTTTTGCTGAGTACTTATAATAATTAAGGAAATTAATGTGGCTCTGTGATTTTGGAAAGGCAGACCATGTAAAGATCCACTCAGAATCTACAAGGAATAGATGACATTTAATAAGCCAATTCTATTTTTACATTCTCTTTTTGTAAAACCATCACAGTACTAAGAGTTAATATTTGGTGTGCTCTGATAGCTCAGACACTAAGCATTTAGGCCATGTAAACTTGGTGTATGAGAAGAAACAACAAAAAACAAATAAACGAAAGTGTTTGCTCCTCCTCTTCCTTCCTTCCTTAAAAAAATGCTTTTTCTTCTTTACCATTTTCTAAAAAAAAGTTAATATTATGCCAACAAACTTGTAAATCATGAAGCAATGAACAGATTTCCATAATCCTACAACCTCTCAAAACCAGGAAGACATAGATAACTTGACGCAAGCACAGAAAGTGAAGCAATGATAAAAATTTCCCAAAATACAAGGACCTAGGACCAGATGGTTTCACTAGTGAATTATGACATTCAGAAAAAAAAAATCCCCATCATCCTAAAACTCTTTCACATAACTGAAGAGCAGGAAAAACTCCCAGTTACGTTCTATGAGGTTATCATTATCCTAATCCCCAAACTGAACAAAGACAACATAAAAAAAAAAAAAAAAGATTTATAGACCAGTATCAATGATGACATAGATGCAAAAATTCTCAAAAGAATCTCAGCAAACTTAATTCAGTAACACATTAAAAAATATATACACCATGATTAAGTATAATTTATTCCAGGGGTACAAGGATGTTTCAAGATACACAAATCAATCAGTGTAATATACCATATCAACAAAGGGAAATTTTAAAAAATCATGTGACCATATCAATAAACAGAGAAAAAGAATTTGACAAAATTCAACACCCATTCATGATAAAAAGCCCTCAGCAAAATAGAAATAAAATAATAATAAAAGCAATATAGGACAAACCCACTGCCATATCATCATAATCAAGGGTAAAAAAGTGAAAGTCTCCCCTAAATTCTGGAAAAAGACAAGAATGTCTACTCTAACCACTACTATTTAACATAGACTTGGAAGTCTTAGTCATACCAATAAGGCAATAAAAGGACATTAAATGAATCAAAATTAGAAAAGAAGACACAAGTTTATCATTATCTATAGATGTCATGATATTATATCTAGAAAATTCTAAGGATTCTATCAGAAAATGAGTAGAAAAAATGAATTAGTACAGTAAAGTAGCAGGATATAAAATTAACACAAAAATCAGTATCATTCCTAAATGCAAATAATGAAGCAAAGGAAAAAGAAATTAAGAAGACTCATTCACAATAGCACCAAAAACCTAAAATACCTCAGAATAACTTACAAAGAGATGATAGACCTCTATAATGAAAACTACAAGACTTTAATAAAGAAATAGAAGATACAAAGTAGTGGAAGACTATTTGATGCCCATGAAGAACTAACAGTAAAAATGGTCAACCTACCCAAAGCAATATACAGATTTAATGCAATTCCTATGAAAAATTTTAGGGAGTTTTTAAGAAAATAGAGCAAATGATATTGAACTTTCTAAGGAAACACAAAAGACCTCAGATAGCCAAAGCTATCCTCAGAGAAAAGAAAGAACAGTGGAGGAATTCCATTCTCTCACAAAATATACTGCAGAACTATCATCATCAAAATATGATGCTACTGGAACAAAACACACACAGGGCAGTGGAATTAAATCAGGAGCCCAGAAATGAATGGAGAGACACTTAAAAAAAAAAAAAAAGAAAGAAAGAAAGAAAAGGAAACTCAATTACTCATTAGCACCATACACACATTTAACTCAAAATAGATCAAAGACATGGACACAAGACCCTAAACCACAAATATATTAAGACCCGATACAATTCAACAAAAAAAAAAAAAAAAAGGAAAGGGAAAGATCCACTTAAAAAGAAAAAGGGCAGAGGGCAGAAGAACTGAATAGACACCTACTAAAGAAGATGCGCAGATGACCTAGTCACATGAAAAACATGCTCTGCATGACCTGTCATCAGAATGCAAATAAAATCCACAATGAGATGTCATTTCACACCAGTGAGAATGGCCTATATCAAAAGACTAGAAAAACAAATGCTAAAGAGGGTGTGGAGAAAAAAGAAACTCTCCTAAAGTTGGAGGGCATGTAAATTAATGCAACCTCTTTGGAAAACAACATAGATTCCAGAAAAAAAAATGGAGATACCATTTGATCCAGCAATCCCACTCTTTGGCATGTATGCCCAGAGAATACAAAAATTCTAATCAGAAAAAAAAAAATCTGTCCTCCTGTGTTCATAGCACCACAGTCCACAATAGCCAAGACATGGAAATAACCTAAATGCCCATCAACGGATGACTGGAAAAAGACTCAATGGAATTCTATGCAGCTGAAAAAAAATAACAAAAAACAACAAAATGAAATTGTACCATTTGCAACAACCTGGATGGAACTCTAGAGGTTTGTTTTAAGAAGAAAAAAAAAAAGAAAGAAAGAAAAAAAATGAGAATTACAGGATTGTTTCATTCATATGTGAACTATAAAGAAGCAAAACAAATGAACAGACAAATCCCAGCAAAACTCACAGATGCAAGACTTTGGCTATCAGGTGGGTAGAAGAGAGGAGGTATGGAAGGAGGTAAAAAGACGGCAGCACAGGGCACTAGAAGCCTGGTGGTGGATGTGGTATGAAATACACAAGAACTTGCTGCAGTTTCAGTATCCTAAAATGCATACAGCAATGTGAGCAAAAGAAATAATAAAAACATTAAAAAAAAGTTAATATTTACTGATATATTTTTGTATATTGATGTTATTTTAATTTCATTACATGTATGAAACAATCAACCCTACATTAACTCTACAGATGGGAATACTTTTGTAAACATTTTATAGTTAATCAAACTGAGCCATAGAAAGTTTACTTAACTTGTCGAATATCATATAGCGAATAAATGAAAAAATGTAATTATAAACCAAGGCTGTCTGGCTCAAGTAGTACATTACTAGCCATTAATATTATAATTAATATTATATAATATTTATCAAATATAAGCATTATGGGCTTTTGCCAGGTATATGATCAAAACACAATCTTGAAATATCATTAAAACTATTGTAATGATATTAACGAGTCTGATGTTGCATTAACCATCTTAAATCACAATCACGCTAGTGAAGGATATGAACAAATAATGAAACAAGCAATGAAAGAAGCAAAAGAAACCCTTGTTTCCTCCTTGGTAATGTGAGTTAATGTAAACATAAACAAAACTCCAAGTAATTAATGATCTGGGAAATCCGTGGGCACACTGGAACTCACTATAGGTCTTCTCTGTTCCTTATCTGCATTTTTTTTTTAACTATTTGTCCTGTTTTAGCAAAGGAAAGTGATATATGAAATGACTACTGTTAAGACATCTGTTACTGCACACATCCTTAAAGCTGTAAATATCAAAGCATAAGGGTGAGCTATAAATACACTGGGGAAGAGGTATGTCTTTTTTTCTGACACTGCATTAGAAGGATCTCTGGCTAGTACTCCTGTGCCCTAATGTGATACAAGTTTAGAAAAACGTTATTTAATCCCTCTTCAAACTGGTTCTATCCCCAATTCCATGATGTATCCAGAAGTCGAGGAAAACACTGGATGGTTATTTATTTCTCCCACATGAGTGACCAATAGACTTTCAAAGTCTCATGCAAATGAGCTTCTGCTAAGCCTGTTCCATCAATGCACCTGACATGTCCAGGCAGTGCTGATTGTGACTTGAGACACACACTATTATTGTTGTGTTGCAAACCTGAAAGATGAACATATACAGTGCTCTATGCAGAGACTCTTTATCTATTAGCAATGCCATCTATCTACAAAACAAAAAGTTCTAACATTTTGATTTATAACCTTCTGAATTATTATCAATCTTATAAAAGTCTACAGAGAAGAACAGAAGGCAAACTTCAATTCGATTCAACGTATATGGATATACACATATATGACATCAATTTAATCTTCTCTCAAGAACATTTCATTTACTGTCTAAAATATTAATATGTTGAACTTAATATTGTTCTGTTCAAAAAAACAACAACAGAAAAGGTCAAGAACTCAGTGATCCAAGCAAAATTTACAATGAGATTTTTACATAATGATATCTGTGAATCCAGGAGACAGTGATTTGCAGAGAAAAGAGTACCATGCATCTTATGCTGTGGATGTTTTTTTTTTTATGCCTGGGTCTGTGTACAGACAGATACAAATTCATTGTGCTGCAGATCAGATATGAGTTTCCTGCAGAATGCATTCTGATTAAAATGAAATGTTTAACTGACAATGAATGAGCTGTCCAAATAAACTTTATTAATTTCTCCTAGTGTAGAGGGGTTCCGTTTATTCAATGCTTAATAAAGATTCATTTCAATTGTCAAAGCCTTTCTAAGAAGCGAGCCCACCCACACCTTCGGCTCAGTAATGATAGTTTGTTCAGGGCTGAGAGAGAAGCCGAAGAATAGTCCCTGATTAAATTGTCCTGAATCAGCATGATTATGCCGGCTAGTATCAAGACTTGATGACAGAAGCAAAGATCAGATTGGTAATGCCACAGAACTGGTCATGAGTAGAACAACAAAGTATCACAACTTAACCTGCGTAAGACTCTGCCTGACCCTGGCTATCTACAAAGACTGAGATAGCTAATGAAAGCTTATGAGTATCAAAATTAGAGCCCTCACTGTCCAGGACAATATTAGATTGTTTTAACATCACAGTGACTAGGTGGCTTCTCTTGGCATTGGGAATACAAGCCTTATTCTGAAATTCTAGAGCAGTTATACAATTAAGTGCAATTTTAGCAAAGAACAAAGGAACCCATAGAGAGGAACACTTCTCAGAATTTTAATGTTGGCAGACAACTCCCTCCAACTGTAATTTAATCACATTTCAAAGCATTTCTTTTTAATTTGTATACCTAGAGATACGATATATGAAACAAATAACTCAGGGCTGAGCACAATATACCAAGACCCAATGTAATTTATACAGAAAGCTGGATATTTATTACTGATGCTAGAGGTTATTAAGTTATCTGAAAGGTATAGACTTCATTTCTGTTTTCAAGAAATAGAGATTTATATTGCTATTTATTCCCAGCTGTTGAATATCTGAGTTGCTCAGAAAAGAGATTAAAAATATTTGATGATACCAGTGGCTGACATAGCAGCAATGTAGAGAATTTCACCAATTTGTATCCACAACAGGTTTCTGAATGGGTGAATGTATATGTCTGTTTGCATGTCTGATTGTGGATGTCGACTCCAATAAAAAACAGGTTTTGACAGACTGCCATAAAATATTCAGTTGTATTATTCTTTTTAAAATATAAAAAATAAGTTTAAAAAATTTTTTTCTGACATATTTTCCCCCATTGGAATAAAATGATTACTTATAGAAGAAGCCCTGAGCACTGGACTAAGTCCCTCGGCCCAGATTTTATTGTAGTTTAGTTAAAAACTATCTGCGTCTTCTCAAGTAACTATTAAAATCCTGGTATTTATGTTTTCTCATTTGTAAAAGGAAGAGTTGGACTCTCAGAATCTCACTAGTCAATGTTTATGAATTGAGCTATAATGAATTCCTGGGTTAGCCTTCCTTTTAGATATGGAGAAGATGAATCTGAATGATTTTACCTCATCCGTGTTCCCAGCTTTCTTATTAACACATACGATTATTCGTTCCACCAAAGTTTGCGTGCAAGACCTATTAAGGGTATTAGTTAAGGTGTTTATTCAATTTCAGGAATCATAGACATTGGCAATGACTAAAATCAAAAGACAGTTTTGCAACATATATTTATTCGTGAAATAGAAAGAACTCCAGGTAATACATCAATCTTTTCAACCTCTTGGGTAGTAACAATGCCAATCCAGGATTATGGAAAACAATGATATATGCTATAAGGATAGATCACTGTCTGTAGATAGAAACATGCATCTTTATTTCTGTCCAAAACTTTGCTAGAGCATGCTTAAAGAGGTTTAGAAACATTGAAGAGCATGAGCATGTGTTTAGAAATCTTGGAAGAGATTTAATTTTACCTTTTTGGTTCATGCTGTGAATGCAGACAGGCTATGCCCTCACTTACAGTGACCATAACCAGAAAAACAAAAGAAAAGGAGGTGTAGGATGAACATGGTCCAAGAGACTCAGAGCTCTAGTCCCTACTACGATGGAAACAAGCTCTGTGTTGCAGATCAAGTTTCTTTACATCCTCTGGCCACAGAATTAGGACCAAATTTAATATATTAACCTTCAAACTAAAATTAGATGATCTCTAATATCCTCTCTCTGGTACGACTACTGCCTTTTTTATGTAAAGTGTTGTACACATTAACGGGCTGAGTCCTGTTTTAAAAAACATCTTCTGCATAGTGAACTCTAAACCCAAGTACAGTAAAAGTTTTTACTTTTCATTCCATTCTCAGTGCCCCATTTTGCTCTCTGATTTATGACTTTCCTTACTCCCTAGGCCACTCCATTATTGCAGAACATCTCTCAGAGCTCGGGCATGCTTCACAACTCCCCAACTCCTTCTGCAAACTTTTGTATTCTACCTTCCATTTCCTCCAGGTCAGTATTTAGTGGAAAAAATCCAGTCTTACAAACTAATTCCTTCCATTAAATGTTTTCTGACATTGACGTCTGAAACAAAGGGAAGAAGTCTTGATGGGGGGTTTTAATGGTAACCATTAACAATGGCTGGCAGAGGATATATGCTGGTGGTTTTGACGTCCCTTAAATCATATGATAGACGCACTAGATTTAACTGTAACTGTGCATTAATTATAACATTTTATAACTTAAACGTGTTTTCATATATGTAATCTACTCCGTAAACAAGAGTTATTTCTTCAGATGAATTTATTGCTGGAAACATTTGAATCTTGGAGAGATGATAACTTGACCATGTTCTTATAAACTAATTGGAATAAAAATAATTATATTCTAGACCTGCTTTATCCTGGCCCCGTGTACTTGCCACAAAGTATTGCTGCCTCTTTGCCAAGAAGGCTCTGGGAACATCCAAATCCTAATTACAAGAGAATTTTTTAAAAACATTCGTTCGGTCGTTCTTAAGGATTAATTGAAGACAAAGTACAAATTTAAAGCATCACATTCATACATCAGGCAAAGTTACTATTTTGGAGGCCTAATATCAATTACATGAAAATCTGAAAGTTAAATAAAACTGGAGTGAATTATGCCAAAATTAAGATTTTTAATTGTCTACCCTGTTTCTTCATCTGTGCCTTAACCAGAGATTTGATATTATTCAAAAAAACTGAGTATCTTTGAATGTCCCTATGTTTACATATTGGTCTTTCTCTGTTCCTTGATAAAATTTTTAAGACATAGAATAACCTGTACTATTTTCAATAGCTGCTCTTGTAAAATATTCTAAAAATGTTCAAGATTCCCCATTCTTTGTAATAACAAGTCTATGCAATCACATATTTGCTGGTGGCCTTAGGCATTGGAAAGAAAGAAGGGTATAGAGCAATATTCTGGAAAACAGTCACTCTAAAATATTTATATGCATTGGCACAATTAGTAGAATGAGTAAATGAATGTCAAAATAAGTGACTTCCAGTTTAAGAAATTAGAAAATAATATTTTTATAGTTAAAATTCCACCATAAGAAATTTAAAAAAAAGCTGGATAAAATATATGAAGTCATTCCTTTCAGGCAACAGAAAACAGACATACAGGAAGGTAATCCTTGAGATAAGGTACACATATAACATGAATTTCAAATTCAGTAGACTCTGTATGAAGTCAACAACCAAATCATAGCACAAGTGGTAAACAATAGAGAGTAGCATTCTTGTTAGTCAGAAGAAAGACATAAAAGTTCAAAGTGTCTGAGCAGACTGTTATTTGTGAGTAAGGGGGTAAGGGTACCAGGGAGGAGACATTTGCATACATAAAGAGCTCTAGAAACCTGGAGCAGATTTGCATTATGCTTTTGGCCAAATGCAAAGCTGTAAATATGCTGGGAAGTACTGTGCCAAGTTCTTGATAGAGTAACTATCTTTTTGTATATTCTATATCAATCTCCTTTGTAGTTACCACAGGGATTACATTTAACATAAATTACAACACTTTAATTTGAATTTATAACAGTTTAACTTCAATAACATAAAAGCTCTGCTTCCTTTAAACTGTCCCCAACCCTTCCAGCTATTAATATCTTAAAACTGTATATGCATTGTGTGCCCCAAATAATAAGCTATACCCAAAAGGAAATGAGAAAGGAGTCAAAATGTTTCACTATGAAGTATCAGCTAACTAAAATTTAAATAAAGGAATAAGTATCAGGGAACTGAGAGTTAAATAGAGATACTGGAAGCTGACAATACCAGGAGACACTGCAGTTCAGACTAACCAACATAGAAAGGCTTCACTGAACATCCTCACCCTTTGGTAGAGTCCCTAGAAAATTCTCATTGAAGAGTAAGGTTGCTCCAGACCTATCCAACAAATCATAATATCAAACAATGGCTAGATCATACTGAGGTTGACAATCAGACTCCTAGTAATGCGATATTCTCAACATCCTCCCCTAATTTAAAACTATTAAATATAAAATGAAGCAGTAAAATGTGATCCTTAATCGGGAGGGAGAAATAAAATGAATACAGACGCAGATGTTAAAATGAGCAGATCAAGCCTTTATTTAAAAGAGTTCTAAAAATATCGTTGTGCCTTAAAGAAAAGATGTACATGATGAGTGAATAAATAATCACAACAGAGAAGTAGAGATTATTTTATGAAATGGAAATCCTAAAGATGAAAGTTCAGTATCTGGGCTTAAGAGTAAATTAAACAATACACTAGAAATATCAATAAATTTAGAGACAGGTCAAGTAAAACTACAAATGCAAGTACATAGAGATAAAACAAATACACATGCAAACGCACACATACACACACACACCACCAGTAACAACAAGAACATCAATAAAACAAAGACCCAGTGAGTAATGAAAAATAACAAATGGCCCAACGATATTTGTAATTCAGATTCCAGAAGGAGATGAGAGAAAAATTGAGGTTAAAAAAAAAAAAAAAGGCATTAGAAGAAATAAAGATGAAAAAAATCCAAAATGTGATGATGATTATTAAAATATGAATATGAGTCTCAAGGAAAACCAATGTAGATAAAGAAAGCCATAATTAAGCACATCATAGTCAAAGTCAGACAATTTAATATAGAAATAAACATTAAAATCAGTCCTTCTCTACAGAGGAAAAATAATAACTACTAACTCTCATCAGATGCCCTAGGTTCAGGGCAACATTTTCAAAAAGTATGTGATTTTTTAAATGGCCCTTAGCCATCTTTGCAGGCAGTGGAAGAAAAGAGTGAGAAGTCTGGACTCTGAAAATAAAACAACAACAACAAAAAGAACTAGGCTTCGAATCACTGTCACTTACAATGACATACATGAGTTTCCTGTCTTTGTATGTGAATATCTTTATTTGAAACATATAGGAGATAACCTCTGTCTACCTTAAACCAATGAGATGTTCTAATAAACTTATATACAAAATTGTTTATAATATTCTACAAAAATATAAAATTTTGATAGACCACGGGACACAAACGTGATGACACCACCACCACATGAGTGGGCAAAGTGCTGCCACTGCCCTTTGACAGACACTGGATTCTCATCTGTGCTCACTATTTAGGATCTCTGAACCTATCCCATTTAAACAGCACACTCACTCTCTGTATTTCCTGGCCCTGTTTAAATAAATAAAGATGAAGTAGGACAAATATGTTAATGAAGAGAGTCACCCCAAATATTGTTTTCATTTACTTTCTTCCAAATTGTTTCTCAGTTACACTAACTTAATTTCCTACTCAGAACTGTTGTTAAAGTATATTGATTCTGGCTCCCACCCCTCCTGGTGTCTACTGAGATACAGTTCAAACAGATCAAGAGAAATGCAAAAATATTTTCAAAGTGAAACCAACAAAAACATTTCTAGCAGTAGAATGAAAACTGAGGGAAGGAAAAGAAAGGAAATCAAAATAATTGGGCAGAGATGCAATGAATTGTCTCCCACCAGTCCTGCCTCCATAAATTCCAAAGGGCAAATAGATGTGTGCAAATATAACTATGCATAGGTTGGTTAATAAACATAAATAAGACTCACATACAAATGAACTTTCAACTTACATTATGCAAAATGGTTTTTTGTACATCTAATTTTTTGAGAGCAAGAACTGGAGGATTAAGGGGCTATTTTTTTGCAGTATGATTCAAAATGAAAAGAGGAAGCTATGACTGGATAGTTAGTTCAGGGATCTGAAGACATTCTGTTTGTGTGGTTACTAATGTTGTGCTGGTTTCTACCACACTGTGGTTTATAAGTATTTTATTTTAATTATCTATGCAGCTTTCCAGCTATTTGAGGAAGCTTCATAAATAAGTGGATATATAGTGCCATTTTATTCTTTATTACTGTCCCTGGAAATAGTGGCAGACTTGATTCACAAGGTCACCTAACATTCTCCTACTATTCTTTGTACCTTAAGATATCCCGTAAGTTTAATGTCTTTTATTTCATCTCATCGAAAGTATAAATGGTATGTTGCTGGGTCACAGAGATGATGTCCCTATTACACTCTCTCATCAGATCACTGACACCATAAACTGTAATGACTTCTTCAGAACTATTAAAGTATCCAGCATCAGCCTATATTGAGGAAGTCCTTAATCCTGAAAATCGTTGTTAATAACTTACAGTTACAGGGAGCATTTTCATCTCAGTCTTAAAGGGACATTCAAACACACACACGCACATACACACACACATGTGTGAATTCATCCACTGCTGCAATGACTGCCATTTCTAAAATGGAATGCAAACCTGGATAGCTGCTGCTCCATCAAAGAGCCAGAGATAAACATTATATTTAATATGAGCTGAATTTTTCTTCTGAAACCTGTTCTCACTTTTAAGTTGGGATGGAAGCAGATCACAGTGACCAATATTTCTTTAATTGTACAAGGTTGAAGTTACTGATTTTGCTTTTTTCTATTTTCCCGGTTTCTTTCTTGGGCTTGGAGGGACACTTGAAGAATGATGAATCATTTAGCAAGAATTTTCAATCCAGAGAATCCAGAGTAATGTCATCAAAGAGTTAAACATAAGGGAAAGCTGGGACACAATGCAAGAATTCCAAACTGAGACAGGACCCACCCTAAGAAGGCAGAGCAAGTCAAGAATCAAGCCAGGAGAAGAAGCAGTTTAGAAACTTACTTTCTGAGCTTTTAGTAGGTCAAGGCAGAATTTAGGGTGCCAGCAATAAGCAAAAAAGGTGAGAGGACTTTATTGGCTGCTCACACTATGGTGCTTGAATATAATAATGCCCAGTCTATGACCTGCAGTCATGGGTAATGGAGGCATTCATTTTAACAGAAAAATTTAAAGATCAATGGTTATTTTTTTAATCTTAGCATGGAGTTTCTTCCATTTTACACAGTGAAAATGCATATCTCATGATATGTCCTAGCGCTCAATCCATATTAGCTATGCATAGATTATTTTCTGAAGAGAGAAAGGCAGACAGGCAGGAAGGAAAAGAGAGGAGGAAGATACATTTTATTTAGCTGTTTATTTTAGTTGTTTCCCTGGCTCTGCCCTTGAGCTGCATGTGGACTGCACCGTAGTGCAGGCTTAACACCTGAGCTACTCGAGCATGCATAGATTACTTTTAAATTAATATGTGGTGGTCACTCTAGTCTCTTTCATGAATCTAGAGAAAACATCAGGCTTCTGGTTAAAAATCAAACAAACACATATTGAGTTTTCTTTTTGTTTTGTTTTTTAAAGAGAAAAGAAAAGATCAGAGGAGAAGGATTTTATTTACTTGTTTTATTTATTTTATTGTTCCTTCCAGCCCCAGATCTTGAACCCAGGTCCTTGGGTTTTCCGTGGTCCACATCCTCACCAACAACTTAATGTCTGTGCCACCAGTGTGCTTGTTTGTTTTTTGCCACTAGCTTCGGGTGACAAACCTGGGTCTGTGGGTTTTGCATGACCCGCACCTCAGCCACCTGAGCCATAAGGGTGCACCTGCATTGATGTTTCTAAATATGTATCACAGCTAACCCAGAGCAATGTTCTACTGAAAAATCATTGGAAGCAGAACACTTGATCTTTGATTTTTAATCACAGCCCTGTCATTTCATGGCTATGTGATTTGGACTATGTCACACTCATATGAAAACTGAAGATAGAAATACCTAACTCAGACTATTATATTAAGGATCAAATTAGTTTATATATATATATATATATATATATATATAAAAGATCTTTGGAAAAACTAAGACACTATATAAATATGAAAGGTTGCCAATAACTTGACTGAAGACTTTTTTTTACTTACCCTCAGATCACTAACCTATCTGCCCACAAATACTGGAAATAACCTGAAATTGAGTTGTAAGTATGCCTAAATGAGTTGTTTCTGAATTATCAGAAAAATATTTCCTCTGGAATATATTTTTTAATAGTTGGATCCTTTAACATTCATACCTTCATTCTTGAAAGATTAAATTACAGATATATACCACATAATATTTTAAAACTAAAATACTTATGAGACCTCTTGACCTTTCAAAGACTTATATGAATGCTAATGAGAACATATCAAACATATAATGGTCTACCATAAAAATACTTGGTCTGTCTTCATGTCTGATTCATCAGGCTCATGTTGGTTGAAAAATGTTCAGGATCAAGGGATATTATTTTGATTGATTAATAATGAAAAAAAAAGGTTCTCAAAGATTTATTATTTTGAAAGCTCTAGGACGAAACTGTCTAAACAATGGAAATTTCCAACATTGAGAACGCTTACACTTTAGTGAGCTTCCACCCACCTACTTAATTGAGTTTCTTTTCCTAATCCTTTTATGTTGAAGACTCTCCCTCCATCTAACACAACTTAATGGGGTTATATCCTGAGGAGCAAGTGCAGCTCAAACACTAACTTCATTAGTTGCCTGACTCTACCTGTCAGGAATTCTGGCTCCAGACCAATTTGAGGTAAATTTATACTGGGAAATAAGACTACAAATAAGGTTATCCAGAAACATATTTGGAGATGAGGCTGATAGCTGAAACTCTTTTATATAAAAGTAGGATAAAACATGATTGTTTTGAGGAATAAAATGCTCATAAAAGTCCTAATCAATTACATATCTACACTAGATTGGAGAATACTTTGGGACATGAGGCAAACTGCTTTCCTAACCAAAAATACAGAAGTAAACAAGGATAAAGAATCCTGACCCACCCACAACTCACTATCCCTCTATCAAAGTTCGCCTATTTTATCAAATAAATATCACAGAAATCAGTCCCAAGGCTTGCGATATTTTTGCTACCAGAATCATATTTATGTGACACATTTAAATTTTATATTTATGGAACGTTAATTATGAAGCAAAACGATCTCTCTTGGCTTAAATTATTTTTTGCCATGGTACATTGTTTTGGGTACAAGAAGATATGAACTTTATTCTTGTAAATCAAGAGATGGCATATATAGTTAAGGTGACCACTAGTCTGTTGCTCATGCCAGAACCCCTTTGATAGTACAAGGACAGTTGTCAAAACCAGCACTGGATGAGTACTGAGCAAAGTCAATGTAAATGACCATGACACTGAAGAGTTCAGTCAAAAGATTTTTATGTGCATCTAAAAAAATTTCACGACCAGCACCTCTCTCTATGCATATCAATAAGACAACTCAAAGATTTTTAAAGTGTCATTTAAAAAGTCTATTGAGTCTAACGACCTAATATTTTGTCTGCAATGTGAAATCACATTTTTACCATATACAACCCATAATAGACAATATGAATTGCCACAGAATTTCTTTTATTTTTTTGATGTGCTTTTAATGGGTATATTTGAAAAAGTCTCATGTTCCTTTACTTGCTTCAAATTCCTTTTTAGTTAAGTATTTATTTGGGGTCAATATGACTTATTTGTAAAGAATCTATCTTCTTCTTTCCTGTATGTTGAATTTTAAAAATCAAGTCCAAATCCCCTAATGGTTGCACAAATAAAAATACTAATGTTTCTTCCACTTTTACTGGTATCTTCTTTATGAAGCAACTTTGGTAAACAAGGTAACTAACTTCCCCGTATCTCAGCTACTGCTTCTGTAAGAATTGTTAATATTAAGAATATCTGTAAGAATCTGATCATAAAAAATCTCTCTCATCGGATAGTTGTGATGATTAGGTAAGATACTACATCAAATGCACTTACAATACTGCCTGACAAACACTACATAAGAAACATTGCCTTTGATGTGCCCCAAACTAACCTTCCTCTTCCTTATCTGAATTGTGGAACAATAGTTAATAAGCCAAAGAATTCACTGATAGGAGATAACATTACTTTTATTGCTTATAAAGGCAAAGCTTGGAGATTTTACTGCTATCTGTAGTCAAGTGAGCTTTCTGATATACAACTCCTAAAGCATCAGTGAACCTCTAAGACTAATGGTATCCGGGAAAAAACAGACTGTCTATGGGTAGACTATCATCCGAGAAGGAAGGAGGAAAGGTGACCAGCATTATTATATGAGACAAGTTAGACTGTGCTTATTTCTGATGCACACAACAATTCTAGCCTTAGGGAAGTACTCGCGTGCATCTCACTCCTGGACTTGGGCGCTTAGAGTAGCCAATATCTCAAACACTGTGGAGAGTTACAGCAGTGGTAAAACACTCATTGGCTTAAATCCCTGTGCCAGAGCTGACACACACCACTTCTTTTCACATTACACTAACAAAAACACATTAAATTGTTAAACTTAAAGGTAAGTAGGCAGGGACATCGGATGCCACTTTGTGGAGGAAATTAAAAGCAGTATATTTGTGAGCATCCCTAATAACTCAGAGTTCCCCGTTTTCGTCAGTAAAGATTGGACTCACTCTTCTTTCTGCACACAAAATGAACTTACCTACTTCTCAAGAAAGGCAACCCCAAAAACTTAGTCAAAGAATCAAATCAAAGTCTTGGATTTGTGAGTAAAATGGTAGTCTTTATTTTAAGGATAATGCGGAAAACTTTTATACCAGGTTCAGCTATGACTCTTCTTACTCTAGGCACCAATGCATCTTCACTTCCTCTCACTTCGTATACAACATGCAATGATGACATATAAACAGGACAACCTCAACATTCCCACATCACTGGTTCTTGGCAGATCTAATATCAATGAACATGTGTTGGATGAGCCCCTTACTTCAACGAAAGCAATAAACTTGATTATACCTCAATTCTGATTCCTAGAAAGGACACCACATCCAATAATTTCTATGCAAATTGGCTCTTCCATTTTGAAAAGTCCTCTTTCTTTGTTATCCTTTCCAACCACATCTGTAGAGGACTTTGAAGACTATACCATCTTGTGATGCAGAATAGTTTTTCCTCTTGCTTCCTCCTCAAGGAAGGTTAGGGTTTCAATGATAATTTAAGTTTCAAAAAGTTAAAAACACTTCAGTATAGCTTTTTAGTTTAACAAACAGTATAATTCTCAAAAAAATAACTTCTTGTCATTTGGAGTCTAGCAAAATCCACATGCCAATAGATAATATTCAGTTATTTTAAAAGGCATACCTCGTTCTCTGGATTTACTAGTAAGTACTTTGAGCTAATCAAGTTTTGTGAAGAGAACCACCCTTAGCTTGGATTGCCTGAGTCATTTTATCAAACTGAGAAGGATTCACTGGGTACTACATTAATCTAATTATTCGGGTTTCAACAATGGTGGCAATAGCTAAAATCCTTGATTTTATCCCTGTCAGCAAAACTTAGTTCTGTCAGACCTATAAGTTTTCGATGAATTTCTCAGACTTATATCCTATCTATTAGCAAAGGAGGTAGTTGTTGCTCTTATTTGTATTTTCTCTATTTTTATTCTTTCTTGTAAACTACTCAGTCTTTTCTGAGATTGCAGTACCTTTTCCAAGGCACTAGCAGTAAGCAACATAGGAAACATGTTCTTTTGCTGATTTCTAACCTCTTTAGTAACCTCGTCACTAATGTTACTAATGCATTTTCTCAGTATCAGCTCAGCAAATATATCGTTTTCTTTTTTACTTATTGCAGGTGATTTTTTTTAGCCAAAATCCAGCTAATAACATAGTTCACAATATTTCCAGACTCCAATAATTAGCTCTCTCACTTTCTCTCACTTGGTCTTATTGAAGGTAATGCTGCATAGCTTATATATTTTGATATACATATTTTAGGAACTAGTTTCTGTATTAATTAAGATAAGTTGCATGTTAGTATGGTAGTAAATATTCCCAAATCAGGGACTTGTGCTATATACCCATCAAGAGATTTCTGTGCGCTCCACTCAACATCATCCTACTTAATGGGTCAGACTATTAGAGTAGGTATTATCCACTCTTATGGAAAGAGGAAAGAGTCATTGGCCCCAACTTCATTTTTTATAGAGAATTTTAACCTATCATGTATCTTACAGGAGACCAGTCCTAATAACTTCGGAGATCTCAAGTTCATCTTCCAATAGGTTGAAGGGATTTAGTCTCATCCCCCTTGGAATGGATGGATGGATGGATGGAGAGAAGTGTGTTGTACTATGCTAATGGAGTACTTTCAACAGAAAGGGAACTCCAGGTCTAGGCAAGAGATAATATTTCCCACATCCTCCAAATAACTCAACTATTTTTTTCTTTTAACCTATTTATTCATGAAGCTCTTGATCAACTAAGATGTGACTATGCCTCTCTGGGAATATCAGTATTTTATCAGGATATACCTGCTTCTAATTTTATGAAGCTGCCCCCATCACAAACAAGTACAGAATCTTTGGGTATTTTCCTGGGGCCACTGGTGTGCAGGGTGGTTTTTCTCCCCAAAGGCTACTAAGTAAGCTACAAAGAATATATTTATTAAATTAATGCCATATTTAGCCAGAAAAGTGACTTCCTATTTTTATTTGATAGTCCCAAATTATATTCAGTTGTATTGACCCAGGGAGCCCATCAGAGATTGATAACTGTATTAGGCATTTTTCTTGTCTTATTTAGCATATTTACATTTTTATTTATCCCTTCAGCACTATGGCTTGTCAACCCATTGACATGTTGAAGACAGATTCTGTTTAGTAACAGATTTTAATGTTGCTAGTGCATTATTTCACTTTAGATCTCATCTACTTAACCTGTAGGCATTAAACTTCATGTCACATGGACAAGTCAATTGAATTCAAATGAATCAAGTCCACGATTGTCTCTTTGGTCCCCCAAACAGAAAAAATTTAGGTTATAAAAGATAGTACCAGTTATCTAAGGTATTAAAATGTGCAAAAGTTTAGAGTCACACAATTAACTTAAACTCATCAATCACCTTCCTTCAATAATTATCAACATTTTTTTCTTTAGTCCCCACTTTTGCTGCTTATGTTATTGCTTCTTTGAAAACAAAGCAAAGCAAAAAACACTGTAATTTTATTTCAGCAATCCGATAAATGCAAACAGCAAACTGACAGGATATAAAATCAACAAATAAAATTCAGTAGCATTCCTATATTCAAACAATGAAATAAAGGAAAAAGAAATTCCCTTCACAATAAATAATTAAAGATTGAAGACCTGGGAATAAACTTCACAAAGGAGGTAAAAGACTTCTACAAAGAAAATTACAAAACCTTAACGTAAGAAATAGAAAGACACAAAGAAATGGGAAAACATTCCATGTTAATCGATTGTAAGAATAAACATGGTAAAAATGGTCATTCTACTCAAAGCAATATACAGATTTAATGCAATTTCCATCAAAATTTCAGGGACATTTTTCAAGGAAATGGAACCAATAATACTGAAGTTTGCATGGAATTAAAAAAGTTTTGAATAGCCAAAGACATCCTAAGAGAAACAAAGAACAACAGAGGAATCATATGCCCTGATTTAAAACTATACTACAGAGCTATCATCATCAAAACAGTATGGTGCTAGAACAAAAACAGATACACCAATCAGTAGAATCAAGTTTAGAGCCCAGAAATAAAGACACACCTATATGGATAGTTAATCTATGACAAAGGTGCCAAGAACATACCATAGAGAAAGGAAGTCTATTGAACAAATGGTGTTGGAAAAACCAGAAAGACATTTGCAGAAAAAAGAAACCAAAAAACTGATTATTCATTATCACCATATATAAAAGTTAACTCAAAATGGATCAAATACTTGGACACAAAACATGAAATCATAAAATACTTAGAAAAAAAGGTGGGGAAAACATTCCAGGATCTCAATGTCAAAGACATCTTTGGGGGAAGAACAGTGATAGCAAAAGATACCACAGAAAAGCTAAATAATTGGGATTACATCAAGCTGAAAAGCTTCAGCACAAAGAAAGAAACCATCACTAAAATAAAAAGATAAACCATGGAATTGTAGAAGAAATTCATCTACTTGAGACAAGAGTTTAATCTCCAAAATGTACAAGAGCTCACCCATCTCAACAATAAAATAACAAAATAGCCACTCAAAAGTGAACAAAAGAACTGAAGAGACATGTAGTCACAGTTGACCTACAGTCACCTGAAAAAAGTGGTACATCACTCATCTTAAGATGAATGCAAATATAAACTGCAATGAGATACCAACTCACACTCTAATAAGAAAAAAATTCTACACCCCTATGCTCATAGCAGCAGAGTTCACAGTAGCCGAGAAATGGGAACAACCTAAATGCCCAACAACAGATGACTGGATAAAGAAGCTAGGGTACATATACTCAGTGGGATTCTGTGTTGCTATTAACATAAAATAAAAAAAGAGGAAAATGTGCCCTTTGCAACAACCTGGATGGAATGGAGAGGATCATGTTAAGCAAAATAAGTCAAGATGAAAAAGAAAAATACAGGATGCTTTCACTCATATGTGGATTACAATGAAATGAAACAAATGAACACACAAATTCCAACAAAAATAGTGGAACACAAGAATGTGGTGATGTGGGGGAGAAAGGTGAAGGCAAAAGACAGTGGAACTTTGATGGTGGTTATGGTGTGAAATACAGACTGAGATTCAATTTCAGTATCCTGAAATGAATATAGTATTGTGAACAAAAGAAATAATCAATATTACTATTGATTAGAAACATCTGATTTTATCGATCTCCACCCCTTCATACACACTTTTCTGGGGATGGTGTTGTTTCTTACTTGAAAACAAAGCAAAGCAAAAACATTGTCATTTTATTATACTTGGCATTTCATTTCTATTGGCATTAACAAGTTAAATCAGAACCTTACTAAAACTCTGTAGAAGTCAGCTGCTTTAGACTTTAATGGAAGCAAACATGGTTCCTTTTCCAAAATGTAAAAGATGAAAAAGAAATTTTATTTTTGTTGTCTCACTGAAAATTATGTTTCTGAGTCTTCCTACCAAGATCTCTGTGAATGGTGGAGAAGTAGACACACCATTTGTCACAAAGCATTGTGAAGTCAAGCAGACTGCACAGACCAGCTGCACATGCAAATGACAAGGTCAGGGTCAGCTGGTGTTCGGATAATTCTCCCAAGGTCTTTTGCCTGCATTTCAGCTAAGGTCTGCACTCCTCAATCTTTGCTGACATGCAATCTTTTGTTGAGGCTTATTCACTGTCAGTCTGGTCAAAACATAGGCTAATTCCATTATTCTTACTAAGGCCTGTACTTTTGCTGAAATCTGTTCACCTTTGTTCAAGACAGAAAATACTACACATCATTTGCTGAACACCCAATGCGTTTTAATGAAGTATCTCCAAAGGTTAACCCACTTTCTCTGAGCAAGTAAAAAAAACAAGAAAAACCCACAGCAACAACAGCAAACCTCAATTACTTCTCATATATTTTGATCTTCAGTATTTCACCCATTGTCTCTTTTTTTAAAACTCATCAAAGGACTCAGCAGATATTAGCATGTTTGGAGAAGTTCAGTTAATAGCACCTGTGCTGCTGACCTAAGTTCTAAACATCCAGGAAATAATAAAACAAATGGAGTGTTGAAAGAAACACTGGGCAGAGACAAAAATGTATTTATTTACTGAAAAAGTTAATAATAGGGAATATTGCTTATATATAATCAACAATGCTTCCTTATACTACACCTGAAACTAAACAGATGTGCCCAGTCTTAGACATTTCTTGACATTGAGCTAGTTCCCTGTAAACTTTATAACAGTAAAGAATAGAAAACAATTTATAACCTCGTGAGCAAGTTTATGCCAACAATGAAGGAAAGAGGAAAAATTGAGGATATGTATGACTCAATTATCTTTCCAAATACCAAAATCAAATTAAATTGCTTATCTTGGAAAAATATAAATGAGGAGAATAGAACTGAATCAACAGAAATAGATGTATACATATATGATCAGTTAATTTGTGGCAAAGGAGCCAAAATCATAAAATGGAGAAAGAAAACTTTTTTCAATAAGTGATTTTGGAAAAACTGGGCCATCATATCATAAGAATGAATCTGGATAACTCTCTAAAATCATGCATAAAAATTAATTAAAAATGGATTAGAGAATTGGATATAAGAGAGAAACTATAAACTATTTAGGCAAGTCATTCAGTGACATCAGCCCTAGAGAGATCTTTGGACACTCAATTTCAGTGGCAAGGGAAACAAAAGCAAAAACAAGCAAATGGGGCAACATCAAACTAAAAACCTTCTGTATGCCGAAAGAAACTGTCACCAAAACAGACAACCTGTCTTGAGGAAGGTATTTGCACATCATCCATCTGACAAAAACAATATCCAAACTATGTAGAGAATCATAAAACTCAACAACAAAAACAAAAAGCAACTCAATCAAAAAAATGAGTAGAATAATTGGATAGTTATTTCTTCAAAGAAGACATAGAGATGACCAACAAGCACATGAAAACGTGTTCTTCCTCACTTGTTATGAGGGAAAATGCAAATCAAAATTATGATGAATATCACCTTACACCTGTGAGATTAGCTATTATCCAAAAGTCTGGTAACAACAAATGGTGAGAATGTGGAGAAAAGGGGACTCTTTTACACTGTTGGTAGGAGTATAAATTGATGCAATCTTTAAGGAACACAGTATGGCGATTTCTAAAAAATTGAGAATGGAAATCCCATGTATTCTCATCATCCACTCCTGGAATATTTACCCAAAAAAAAACACAAAAACATGAATTCGCAGAGATACCTGAACCCCACGTTAATTACAGCATTATTTACAATAGCCAAGAACTGGAAACTACCTAAGTGCCCATCATCAGATGAATAGATAAAGAAAATGTGGTATATAAACACAATGGAATATGATATAACCCTTAAAAAGATGAAATACTGTGCTTGAAATAACATGGATCTAGAAGGGATTATACTAAGTTCAGTAAGTCAGAAGAAGAAAGCTAACACCAGATGATTTCACTCATATGTGTAGTATAAAGAAACAAAACAAAGGAGCATATAAAACAATAAGCAACCATTGGACACTGACAATGGAACTGAGATTACCAGTGTGGAATGAGGCGGTGGTGGGGACCAACGGACAGCGGTGAAGGACTTCTGGTAATTTGGTGGTAGACAGGGTGTGTTGTCATATTTGAGGAAGAGTGAACCTGAAATTTTGGGTTTATATTATTTTGTAAATCAAAGTTACCACAATAAATATTAAATTAAAAAATAAAATTAAAATTAAAAAAATATCAAGCAGATGCTGCCTTGTCTGTGTTGAGTACTTAAGCCCTTCCTCTCTGTTTCAGGAGTCCCTGACTTTACCAGTATCTTTGAAACTGTAGCAAGCTAACTTGTTAGTTTACAAGAAAGGCAAAATCCTAGACACCTCACAGTTCTTGGCAGATTGTGAACTCAAAGTGAATTTCATGTTTTTCTAAATTAAAATAACCACAGTTGTCAGATATTTTCTATGTGCAAGTTTAGTAATACGAATCAGATAGTTAACTGACAAAAAAATGAGTGTTCTTCAGTGTGATAATAATGAAGCTCCCTTCATATAGAAGAAAGTATCAGGAAGGGGAAGGAATTAATTTTGCTGTGGTTACTTTATTTTATAACAGGTATCAGATATACTTATGAACAAATATATTTAAAAAAATTAAAATTCCTAGGTCATGCCACATAGACACTCTCAAAATGAGGTGTACTAATGTGCAATAAAGTTATGGAAAAAGAGATTGCATGAGATTGTCACAAAAAGAAATTTCAAGCCCCATTACCAGTACATTTGACCTTGGGGACATGGCTAACTTAGTGGCAAATTTATTTTCTTACCTGGTGGAAACTGTGTCCAGGCATTGGATAGCTCTGCTGTGGAGGGAAGGATAAAAGTCAAGATGCTTTCTGGAAGTTTCTCACAGGTGGCCTATTCCTCATACCAAATAGTTTGCTGAAGATGATTGTGATCCTATGCTGAATAAATTCACATAAGGAATAGAAATTCTCATAAAGTCTGGGAGATGGATTTGTTGAATTGTATCTTTTGTGCTGGTGTAAAGGCCAAACCATACCCTGACAGGCTCCAGACGCAGAATCCACAATATAAGATCAAAGACAAGGGGGGATGTGAAGGCCAAACCACACCTTGACAGGCTCCAGACGCAGAATCCACAATATAAGATCAAAGGCAAAGGGGGGATGTGACATGCCCTGGGAGCCAACTGCTTGCTAGATAACGCTGGAATGT
>RJWH01001993.1:0-71783 GCA_004363575.1 Solenodon paradoxus | reverse complement strand
GAAGTTGTGTAACCAACAACACTATTCATTGCCAGAATCTGTGTCCCATGTGCCTTTTTAAAAAATTATTTACTTAATGATCTTTGTGGATTAAACTGAGAAGAGCACACACACATTTTGGGGTCTAGCATCATCAAACACAATCTCAATCTAGGATTTTGAGCAAAGGAAAATCATCATAATGATTGTCTTTCAAGGTCATCCCATAGATTTCAGAACTGGGTATAGAATCTAGGCATTCTGATTCTTCATTCTCTGTTCTCTCTACAACTCCTTCTCCCTATTATGCTGCTGCTTGCAACCCATATTTTAAATTCAATTGTGAGAGAAGTAATTCAAAATCTGACCAATTGCTTTAGCACCTAAAGCCTTTTTTAAGTAAATATACTTTTATGAGAAGAGTCCTGAGACAGAGAAGAGAAACAAAAGAAACTTTAATCATTTAGTCTCCTGGGTTTTATCTAAAGAAGTAAATATACTTAAATAGTGAATACTAGACAAAATGTAATTCCAGGAAGAAAGATTAGGCAACTTTAATGTAAAGACATGTGTATAATAATAAAATATTTTATCCATTGCTTCTTAATCTCTTTCTGTGAACATGAACTGTTTAAATCCAGATATGCTACTTTGCACCTGATGAATGAGTGCTGAGAAGAACTTTGCTGTATTTGGCATTGGCAATGCATATTGTCCAAATAATTCATGTGTTTCAACACTCCACTTCTGCCTTTAATTTGTCTAATATATTTTTTCATGCCCTTCTGCCTAACTCTAGGACCTTATGATAGTCTGAATAGAGAACAATTGATTCATTTTAAAAATTCAATTATGAAAAATAAAAATGTAACTACCATTTGATCCAGAAACTCCACTACTACACATAAACCCAAAGAATACAAAAATACTAATGATAAAAAAATCTGGACTCCTATGCTCATAGCAGCACAATTAATAATAGCCAAGATATGGAAACATAGCTGTCCATTGACAGATGACTGGATAAAGAAATAATGATACACACATGCATATATGCACACATGTTGTTACGGAGTTCTAGACAGCTATTTAAAAAGACACAGTTGTGCCCTTTGCAACAAGCTGAATGGGACTGGAGTGATTATGCTAAGTGAAATAAGACAGAAAGAAAAAGAGAAGTACAAGATGGTTTCACCCACATGTAGATGATGGTATTAAAACATGACACCTGAGTCTCTCAGAAATCTTCTCCTGTAAATACCCTACTCTGACATAAAGAACCAAGGACAGGAGAGGACAGCCCCAGAGGCTAAAGGAGAAGCTCCAATTCTTCTAAGATTTTGGCTCTTCCCTTAATCAGTTAAGTCATCTGCCACTTCCTGGGCCTCCACCCTTCTCCTAAGAAGAAATTGTCCTTTGTCCCTATTCTCTGAATAATGTAGAAAGGGGAGTTATTTACCTTTATTTTAGAGTAAGAGTAAGGATGAGTCAGTCGTTCCTTCTTGCCATGTGGAGACCTCTGTTCTCTCCTTTGAGACCTTCATTCCTCAGCTCAGGACATAAGCAAGTGTGTGTGTGTGTGTGTGTGTGTGTGTGTGTGTGTGTGTGCGCACGCGCTCCCAGGAACCTAGGAATTTACCACCGTGTGCATTCTCTATATGTATGTTATTATTAAATCGGGGGTCTTCTCTTACTAATTGTGCCTAACGTTAATTTGTTCTTTCATCCAGCCTGTGAAGAACTTCAGAGAAATAGAGGAACTTTTCCTTTGACCCAATGCCCCCACCAACAGAATATATAGAAACTGAAGAAACGAACAGACAAATCACAACAAAATGTACAGGATATAGGACTGTGGCTAGCAGGGGAATGGGAAGGAGAGGGAACAAGGGAAAGGAAGCATTTCTACATGCTGGTGAAGAACACAGGCGCTCTGGTGGTGGGTGTGGTGTGTAATGCACACAGAAGTGTGAACTCAATATCCTAAAAATCATATAGCAATGCAAACAAAAGAAAAATGAAACAATTAAAATAAATAAATTAAACCAGGGCGGGGTACAAAGAAAAATTCAAAAATCCAGTTATAAAAGACAAGTGTTTCCCAATGTTTCAAACTGACAAGCTTATTACAAATTTGAATTGAATGTTCTGAATCACTTTAAAATAGACCCGTTTCATTTTTTTAATCTAAAAGCAGTAAAATTCACAACTTTTAAGCATATGGTTCCATAAGGTTTTGCACATGTATAGGTTTTTTCACCACCATCACAGACGAGAGCATTTTCAGCATCCCAAAGAACTCTATGCTGCTCTCTTTGGATTCTGAACTTATGCCAGTTATTAACTATTGGCAACCACCAATTTGCTAGCTCTTCCCTTGTTTTACCTTTTCTCAAACTTAAGTGAACTTAAAAAGAATACAATATTTTGACATTTAACTTCTTTCTAGATCTCAGCAGATTCACAGAAACCCCTCCAGCCAGGGTCTTACGGGGTGGGTCTAAGGTTTCTGTTTCACTGCCAGAGGATTATCTAGAAAGGGGAGACCCCAGGGCTTTGTGATTTACAGAGTAAGACATCAAAAATGAAGTTTCTCTAGTTCCTTGTTTCAATACATCTGGCTTAATAAAAAAAAAAAATAGGTGAATCTTTGGTCAGAGACTAGATCTAGTTTATCTGCTCCATATTAAATTTTTTAGCAACATGATTATAGAATATTGGAATGGAATCAATCTTTGCTGTTTTTAATAGATAATTCTGAATATTTGGCTGAAAATGGCCCCAAGTTTCAAAGTAATTTCTCCAGGAAATCCATTTTCAGTGTCCTATTAGTGGCATTTACCTTCAAAAAGCAGAATTGTGAATGTTTTAGTTAAGTTGAGAGGAAACTGCAAAATGATATTTCTATTGTAATTTCACCAATATGATTATTTTTCCTTCAAGTGATTAATCGATTTGAAGTTCAACTCATTTATTTCCACAATGATTTAGTCTTCTTAAAATCTTACATGATGTCTCAAAGTGAGAAAGTTGCTTTGCTAAACCTGTGATATAATATATTCTGATAAGTCAAGATCAACGTATTGCTACTTGACCAAAGTTCCTGAAATAATTTTAAAAAGTCTTTACAGGACTTTCATAACTAGTAAAAGATATTTTGAATCTCATCTTGTTTTTAAACTCAGCTGTAATCATCATTCTATGGTTAATGTGCCAAAAATTTGATATGGTTCTTTAAACCTAATAACTTTTAATAGATAAGAATTTATCGTATTCCCTATGTTCGATGTTTCTGTCCTCAGTGAATAAAGTTTAAGAAGCATGTCATAGTTACAACATTTCTTGTGACTGGAGAAGTGTTGATTCTCAGAGCAGTAGTTTCTTCACTGCACACAGATTGAGAACACACCCTATACAGTAGGTGCCAAGTCTGATAGACTTACAGTAGTCTACAGCATGGCTTATAAAACAGAAAGTAAACCAAAAATATCCTCCCCTATATGTAGTGCTTTCAATGACAAAAAGGACAAAAGTGATTGAGTATCTCTGTTTCATGTGTATCTCTCAAGATATCATAACTGATTTATTTTGTAAGACCAATTTATACTCCATTGGCAGAAAGACACACATTAGTATTTGGATTTCTACACTGCATGACATTGCTATTATATAATATGCATAGTGTCACTTGTAAAGGAATTTTAAGGATAAGGTTCTGGGCATATTTGTTAGTAAATTTTCATCTGATTTTGTGTTTCAATTGTGAGTTAAATTTCATTTTTTATAGGCAAAGAAAAACTGGAAAAATGCCTGTGCGGCATCAATTTTTACTTGAAAGCAGTACTTTGTTTTTATTAAAGAAAAAATTGTTTGGATGATTAAAGAGGTTACTTTTTGGAAGCAACTTGGAAGACTCAATAAATGTATGCTACCACTTGACATTTTTATCAGCGAATACACCAGTCTGAACTTTTAAAAATGTGTTTATATTCTTAATTTCACTTCTCTTTTTAGTTGCATATCATACTCATATTCAGCTTTCTCAGGATGTAAAAAATAGCATCCCATATTTGTAAAAGTTTCCTTCAATATTCATATTGATTATATTTTTGAAATGTAATATTATCATTAAAATAACATTTTGTTGCTTTTATTTTTCAATGATTTATTAATCATATTATGTGAGTTAAGGATATAAGGAATACAAAAGTTTCAAAGAGAACTTTAGAAGATATATAATTGACCCTTGAACAACAGGAGTTTGAACTAAACTGCCCACTAAAACATAAATTTTCATATACACACAACATAAAGTTATAGTATTGATAAATACAGTATAGCTTTTAAATGTATTTTCTCCTCCTTATTGTAAGATTACAGTCTATGATGCAATAACTTATAAAATATGTGTTCATCAATTGTTATTGGTAAGGCTCCCCATCAACAGCTATATCTATTAGTAAACTTTTGGGGGAAATAAAAGTTATAGTGGCATGCCCTGGTGGAGAGGTGACTGGGTCAATCACCTCCAAAGGCACAAAGGGCAGGTACCCCTAGGTTCATGTTCTGAGTCTGGTGGGAAACAACCAGTATAAACAACAAATTAAAAAAAATAAAATTCTTCTTCATCCTCTCTCTCCCTGTCTACCTGCCTACTCACCTTCACTCCTTTCTGTACCTTTTATTTAAAAAAAAAAAGTTATATACAGATTTTCAACTTCATGGGGAAGTTAGTGCCATTAACCCCCCCATATTTTTCAAGGTGTAATCATACAATTATACATACATACATACATAATTATTATGATTAAGGTATGTGAAATCTTCCTCTGAGTTGTTTTACAAAATAGCTAGTATTACACAACAAACTATATTCAACAGTTTATAAAGCAACCTCTGACTTATATTCTATAATTTTGTAGATCAGGACTCAAAAGGAGCTGGACAGTTCTATGTTGATTCACATTCTCAATATTCAGTTGTCATTCAGCATGTTCTAAAAGAGCCAAGACAACTCATTCCACGTCTGCACCCTTTATTTCAGGGATGGCTGAAGAGGCTGGACTCCTCTGGAACTCCTAACATAGCACTTACAAGACCTCTCCAGAATGATCATCTCAGGGAAATCAAGATCCTTACATGGCAGGTGGTGCATGGCTCCCAGAAAAAGTGAGTCCAAAGACGATGTGGAAATTGATGTTCTCGTAACACCTGAACCCAGAAACTGACTGAGCGTCACTTCCACCAGATTCTGTTGGTTAAAGTATTCACTAAGTCCAGTCCTATTTCAAAGGGAGGGGACTAGAATCCACTTTTCAAAGAAAAGCTTGTCAAAACATGAGTGAATGGAATACTACTTAATTATTTCTAAAAGATGAATTTCTTCCATTTGTAACATGATGGATAGAGAAATTGTCACTGGTTCTCTTGAACAGTATTTCACGAAGTAAATTTCACCTAGACCATTTTGTCCAAAATCACTCTCACAATAGGGTGTTTGCATGCATACAGAATATGAAAGAAAATGCTGGAAATGGAATCACTAACTCCCTCTTCTTCCTCTTTTCTCCCTACAGTTCTTTTTCTCTTTTCCTGTCTTCAAATTTTTTTTTTTTTTTTTTTTTTTAAGGAAAGGTGCAGGCAAGAATGAAGGTGAACAGAGACAGGCAAGCAGAAGGAAAGAAACACTTTTATTTATTTTCATTTTGTTGTTCATCTTGGTTGTACCCCCACAACTTCAGGATACAAACCTGGCATATATTTGGACTGCACTTTTCCAGAGGTGGCAGATTTAACCGCTACTTCACAAGGCTGCATGCATATGTATTTAATTTGTATTCACATAGAACTGGACATATATTACATCTTCTACTATTTGGATTGACTAGACCCAGTAATTTAGTCTGTTTGAACTCCAAGAATCTTTTTCAATAATAATCCATATTTCACTAAGTTGCCATATTACTTGAAATAATGTACTTAATTGCTTAATCCTAATAAATGCTCTTTCTTTCCTACTTTCCCTTCTCATTAATGTTGAGTAATATCTGAATAAACAAATTCACACTGATATGTAAATGACTATGACTCCATAAGGCATCTATTTTGAGATATATATATATATATATATCAACCTATAATAAATATCACTAAGTTACAAGGCATCTAAATTAGGCATCTAAATTCATGCATAAGGGGGTTGGACAGCAAAAGGCAATTTGCTACAGAAACACTCATATGGTTCATAAATCACTGTATAGAAACAAAAATCTCTTCTACCTACATTTACTAGGGAATCAAAGCTGTTTAGAATACTTATCCTAGAAACAACAAACCCTGAAACTGCTCTGAAAGGGTATAAGCATAACTTTTGGCTTGTGGATCAGCATAGATGAAAAGGCTGATGCTGTATCAGTGTGGCCTGTCCTGCCCCACAGTGTCTTCTCAGAATTAAGCTTTGGGGAGAATAGAAGGAAGGAATATTCAACATGATCCTGTGCATTTATGCTTTGTAACAGCCTAATTCCATCCTACAAAAATTTTCAGTTACTTTTTTCTTTGTACTTAATTTTCAGCTGACTTGATTATTAGTGATAATTTTTTAAAAATGGGATGTTCTATGTAACAGTCTCCTTCTGGTACTCTTTCATGAATTCATGAGAAGAAATTTAGATACAGAAACTATCTCATCTCCACCGATAAACCATTTGTTCAGAGCTACATTATTTCCAGAAACATCTTATCTATTAGATCTAAATTTATAACTTAAGTTAGATAATTCAAACCAAACTAATATCTAGTTGAAAAATCAGGCCCTAAGTCCTTTGCTCAGAGAGGTTTCCCTATGAATTCTTGTGCAGCTTTGCTTATATACACTGGATGTCTTTTCTTTAAAAATGTTTTATTAACATTAGTTATTAAATCATTGAATTCAAGGAGTTTATTTTTCCTAATTATGTCATCAAATTGTGAAAGTTGATTATTTATTGAATTACACTAACTTCATGCTGTTACAGAACATCATAGTAGCTGGAGTTACCAAAAGTATATAGAGAGTGTCCCAGGTCAAAAGGAGACAAAAACAATTCAGGAACACAAAGCAGTGCCTTCAGGTCCAGGAAAGGAAGGAGACAAAGTTTAATTTATTCTAGAAAAACTCACTGCAATCCAATCTGAGCAAAGCTCAAGACACAGTCCTGAAATTCACAGACTGAATGTGAATTTGGATCAACTGAGATTATAAGAATGAAAGATGTGTTGTTCCCTTCGATTCTGAAATAAGGAAAGCAAAGTAAAGCAGCAACTTTTTCTCTTGAGGGAGAATCTAAAATAAATGTGTTTACTCCTTGAAGAATGTACTCCTTTTAAACTATTGAAACATTAAAATGCACCAAATGTTTCAAAACCCTTTTTCAAATAAGAAAATTTCAGTTAATAATCCCTTTTAAAGAAATTGCATCTTTTGATGTGACAATATAAATGAATGTTTTAAGGCTCCTTTTCCCTCCCATTTTAAAAAGAAATTTGAAAGAGACTTTATTATATGGTAGCTCACTATTCCAATGCCAATTATTCAACCTAAACCTGGAAAATTTCATTACACATACATTAGAGAAATATACATTGTAATGATCCTGAATATAAATAGTTTCCAGCATCACAGAAGAACTGGCAACTTTACGACCCCTTTTTATCATGTTTTTTTCCCCTTATTTCTCTGGGGAACACATAGATTGTTCCAGAATCTTCAAGAAAAAAGGAAGCTAAATAAATGTGCAATATTATTTCAGAGAAGAGGGGATACTAAAACTGACATTGAAGTAAATATTCCATATATATTTCATAGCGAATTTTCAAGTCAAACATAGTTCTTTTTATCCCTGCCTATTTTGATGCTGAAAACCCACTTGGGATTCAGAATTCCATCTGTGCTCAAGTTTCCTTCATTGTCATTTGTAATGAAGAGTTTGAAATAATTTTTCAAGAAGAACATTTTGTTCATTGATTTTCCAAAAAGAATGGTCTCTAGATCAGTTTATATTCAGCAACCTGGGTCTTCAGAGGTTATAACAAACATATTAAAACTTGTTTATATCAGTAAATTAAACAAAACAAAATAAAGATGATATAAAAATCAGAAGTTCCTTCTAAGCGACATGGAATCATTTTGACTTTCTTCTCGACAATGGAAGGAGGAAATTTTTCATGAAGTTAATTCACACTAATAAAAGTTAATTTTCATATCCATAATTCTGAAGTATGTACATGTTACACATAAATTGTCAAAATCTGATGACACTCTTTTGTTCTTGCCTTGGTTTGTCTTTCAGAATGAAAGGCAGGTTTTATTACAAGGAGTGAAGAAGAGATCCCATCTTTAAACATGATTAAAAATAAGAGCTGAACTCAATATCTTCACAGGTCCAGTAAAGGCTTCACAATTTTAGTTCCCAGTAATGTTTTCACGTGGTTACATCTGAGGATTTGCAGCAGAGAACTAAGCGGGCAAGTTTTTGAATTCAGAATGAGCACTCTCTGGTGTTCCAGGTTGCAAGGCGGTGATGCCACTCACAGAGGTTCAGTGACCCTGGAAACTAATTTCTCTGCAACAAACCTTTCAAAGGGAAATCTGTGATTAAACTGATGGGCAATTGGTGGTTTGATTAAAGTGGGAGGGTGGGAAGAAAATACTCAATATTTAGAAATAGAAAAAACTTCTCTAATGTTAATTGACTCACCCTTTGCTCCGAAGCAGGACACTTTATTTTCAATGCAAAGAGACTGAGATTTCATGGCAGGAAACCAATCACTTGTCTGTCTCATTGATAGAAGTAGAGCAAAGAGAGTAGAAAGAGTTTAAAGGGTTTTATCAATGAATTTTTTAGGAATTATAAGATGTGGCATCAACACAAAAAGAGAAAAGTAACTACTTCTCTCGTCTATGTCTTCTCCCAACTTTATCTGTAATCATGATCCCATGAATCTGAACTCTCTGAGAAGAATTCAACAAAACTAGCTTCCAGATTTCCATTCCAGGAGGTATACACCCTATGCAATCCTGTTCCCTTGAATATGGAAATTATTTGTGGATATAGTGGGATGTCCCTTCCCTTATTAACTCACTTTATACAGCAAAGTGATGGAATGCTGCTCCTAGTATTGTATTTTATTTATTTAGGACTTTATGAGCAAGCTAGAAAGAGAGGCTCTGCTTTTGAGAAAATAATTCCCGTGGCATTAAGGTCATGAGGCTAGATCCTGAAGGGGAACTAAGAATGACCCCCACCCAGCCATTGGTCAACATGGAATTAGGGATACAGGCCTATAACCAAAAGGTATCAAATTTTGCCAACAACCTCAATGAGCTTGGAAGAGGCCTAGCCAGAAGACATCTTGACTTCAAACTCTGGAGAGAAACCCTATCTAGAGGATCTGATGATATGATAAATTATATAGGTGACTTTTAAGCTGCTACAACTGTGTTAATTTATTACTCAACAACAGAAATGTAATATACCAACCAAAGAAAGATTCTCAGGACAAAGTCAGATATTGACAAGGGTTCTATTGTAGCAGAGACACCAAGGTCAGTTGAAGATGAATGTAGTGCACTGCAGGGTTGTAGGAAGTATTGCAATGCTCTTAACATCAGAGAATCTTTATCACTCCTACCACTGAAAAAAGTAAATACTGGAACTCTTGAGAATAAATATAAAGAACAGGTTATCTAGCAGGATTATGACCTTCAATGGAGGGATTCCATCAATTTGAAATAATCCATCATGGAAAGAACCTAGCCAACATAAACCGGGGCTCCACTCTTGTCTCCTTCTAATCTCCTGATAGTGTCTGCCATAAGTGACCAAATAGGAAGCCAGACAGGAGGTTAGAGAGGCTTACTGGTGTACTATATACATATCAGCCTTCCAGACAGTTGTCAGAAGGAAAAGATAGAATAGAATATGAGGAACAGACAGAAAAATTGCAAAGAAGTCCATAATCCCTGCTCCTTAGCATCTCTATCTCTTGTCCAGGTGACAAATTTATCTCTTTTATAGAGGATAGAGATAATCCCAATAGTTTATGTGTCACTACAGTGTGATAGAATTTTTGACTAAGTCCTACTATTTGTCATTAAACAAATTAGTAGAAGAAAAAAAAGAAAATAATTGATAAACATAAAACACAAATGCGAAAGATCATTATTCTTATTTCAAGAGCCAGGCACAAAGTCTGAGTTGATAATCATGCTATTTTCTTCACTAGCCATTTTATCCCATATGAAGTACTAGCAGAGAGTTGTTAAGAATATTACCAGAATTAAAGCGCATACTCCATCCATTTGCAAACAAAGCTTTTCAATACAGACTTTATTTCAGGTATCCATGTGCCAAGCTAAAATCTTAGTGTTGTGTTGCTAAGTGAGAGAATATAATTATCTTTCCTAAAACAAATATATTAATTGAATGCAATTTCATTTAAACTCTGAACAGGGTTTTGATATATTACTTACTTGCACTTATCTTATTGCTTGTTTTGATTTGATTGAAAAGGAAGGATAGAAATATGAATGCCCAAGATTCACTAAATAAATTATTGAAAAGGAAGAACAGGTAAGAATTCATCATATCAGATATCAGCACATGTCATAAAACCATTACTATAACCATGATATCAACAAAGGCGTAGAGAATTATATTCTGTCTATTAATAGAGGCATAGGCCAAGTAGAGAAATACAGAAGTAGATCTTAGTATATTTTAAAATCTAAAATATGACAAGATTGTATTTTAGATACATAAGGTTATATTATTTAATGAAAGATATATATAGATTTGGCTACTCAGCCATAGAAAATATACCTGGATTTTTATTTTACATTACATGCAAAAATAAACATCATAGATTATGAAATAATAAATGAACTGGAATCTTATGAGCAAAAAAATGTAGGTCTGAGTCCAATGTGGTGATCTGTTAAGACCTCAGACTACTTTTCTCCCTACAGAATTAGTAAACGCCTATTTTACAGATGCAAATCCTGAGGCTAAGAAAGACCAGCAACTCCACAGAGGCAGCATTTTCCTCTATAAAGGTAACTTTACTGTTCAGACCTGTGATGTTGGAAGAAAGCTCTGTATTCCCCATGCAAACTCCAATCCCATAGGCATGACTCTCAGACTCAATGCAGGGTCTATACAGAGCTTCAATGAATCCTGCCAGTGGTGATATCACACAACTAAAGAAAACTCAGTGTTCAAACCGAGATCCAGGTTTATTCAGTGCAGTTTGATATCCTAAAACAAGGACATCACTTCAGGAAGTCCTAATCCATAGAAATAAAAACAAAAGGGCCAAAAAAAAAAGAAAAGTGAACATACAGAGAATTATATGTGAAATAATGAATCCAATTAAAAATCCAGGGAAAATCTGAATGCAAAAGACGTATGCAAATTACTTGAGGAAGTATTTAGCACAAAAGTGATAAACACACTCATGGAAATCAGGACAACAATAGAGGAACAAAAAATGAACCACAACAAAGGGAGAGAAGATATGAAGCAGTTCAAAACAGATGTCAAGGAAATAAAGAACATAATAGCTTAACTAAAGTACTCAATAGAGGGACTCATGAGTAGGATGGATGAAATCTCCAGTAGGATCAATGAGCTAGAAGACAGGACAGAGGAGTACACTCAAACAAACCAGCAAAAAGAAGAAATAAAGAAAAGGAACAAAGATAGCGTATTCTCTATGGATAACATCAAAAGGAATAAGATTTCATCATAGGGGTCCTTGATGGAGAAGAGAGAGAACAGGGGGTGGAAACTATATTTGAAGAAATAATAGCTGAGAATTTCTGTAATTTGAAATGAAGCAGGCTTTCAGATTCAGGACACTCAAAGAGTAACATAAAGGAAATCCAAACAGACTAACACTAAGACTCATTTTGTAATTAATATGTCAAAAATATGATATAACAGAGAATTTTAAAAGTAGAGAAAAAAAAAAAACATTTTAAGTAGTTAGAAAAAAGGAGCCCCCATAAGATTGTCAGCTGTATTTCTCAGCTGAAATTCTACAAGCCAGAAAGGAGTGATATGATATATTCAAAGTGCTGAAATAAAGGGATTTCCAACCAAAGATAATCTACTCTTCTAGATTATAACTTAGAATTGAAGCAATGATAAAAATATTTTCAGATAAGCAAAACAGGAGAATTTATGTTATGCAGCAAAAGTAATACTAATAGGAAAGTTCATTGCAGACCAGGCATACCTCAAGAAACAAGAAAACTTGCAAGTAAACAGCCAAACTCTACATTTAAAGCAACTAGAAAAAGAACAACTGAAGGTAAAAATCAGAAGAAATGAAATAATGAAAATTTAAGTAGAAATAAATGAAATGGAAAACAAAAGATATTCCAGAAGATCAATGAAACCAAAAGCTGCGTCTTTAAAAAAATTAACAAAATCAACAACCACTGGCTAGACTCACGCAGAAAAAAGATGGTAAACTCTCATAACTAGAACCAGAAAAGAAAGGGGAAAAGTTACAGTAGATACCAGAGAAATACAAAAAATCCTAAGACAGTGCTATGAACAGTTCTATGTCAATAATTTGGACAATCTCAAGGACATGGACAGATTACCAAAACTGAACAGAGAAGAACCGGAAAATCTGAACAGAACTATTACAAGCAAGGAAATTGAAGAGTTAATCAAAAGCCTCCCTATGAAATAAAAGCCCAGGACAGATAACTTTACTCATGAGTTTTACTAAACCTTCAGAGAAAAATTAATATGCATTGCTCTTAAACTGTTCCAAAAAACTGAAAAACAGGAAATAAACACTTTCCATGAAGTTAAATCACACTAATATCAAAAGCTAACAGAAATGTCACCAAGAAAGAAAATTACAGACCAATATGTCTAATGGACATTAATACAAAAATTGTCAAAAAAAATATTATCAAACCATATCCGGCAATACATTAAAAGGATCATCCATCATGACCAAGCAGGATCTAACCCAGAGATGCAAGGGATGGTTCAACATATATAAATCCATTAATGTAATACACCATCAAAAAGAGCAAGGAGATAAACCAAATGATAATATAATAAATACAGAGAAACAATTGACTAGTTTCAACATCCATTTATGATAAAAAAATCTGCTTAAAATGTTGATGGCAAAGATGTCAAGAAAGGGAAACACTTTTACACTGTTGGTGGGAGAGCAAATTATTGCAACCCTTATGAAAGCAGTAATGGAGATTCCTCAAGAGTTGAATTTGGAAATATCATATGATCCTCACCATCCCACTTATGGGCATTTATCCCAAAGATACAAAAACACTAGCTCACAGAAATATATGTACCCCCATATTTAATGTAGCTCTATTCTCAATAGCTTAAGAATTGGGAACTACCTAACTGCCCATTGTCAGATGAATGAATAAAATTGAAATACAGATACACAATGGACTATATAGCCTTTAGAAGAGATGAAATTCAGTATTTAAATCAAAATGGATGGAACTAGAGGCAATTATGTCAAGAGAAATAGGTCAAAAGAAGACAAATACCAGAGGATCTCATTCACAGGTGGAATGTAAACAGAAAAAGCAAAGAAACAGACTAAACAAAACCATCCTTGGCAACAGAACTGAAACTACTAATAGGGGAGGGGGTGGGGTCAGTGGGGTGGGCCCCAATGGACAGTGGTGAAAAACTCTGATAATTTGGTGGTGAGCAGGGTACACTGACATGTTTTGAGCAATGAGAAATGTGCAAATATGGGGAACCTGTATGTATGTGTTTTTATTAATTAGTAAAGCAAAGTTATCCCAATAAACATTATTAAAATAAAATAAATGAAATAAAAATATGAGCAATTCAAAAGCTACATAAGAAATCTAAGTATAAAAGAATCCTCCTTGAAGACTAGAAACCCAGAAGCTTTATAAGAAAACATGCTCAACTGCATAAAAGTAAATTTTGTATTTATATAGTAAATACATCAGAAACTAGTTCAATAGAAAACAATAGATTGAGAAAATATATTTGTAACACAGATTATACAAGACTAGTCTCTATAATAAAGAACAATTACACAATAATGTGAAGAGACAACCAAAACAGTAGAATAACAGGCAAGCAATATGAATAATATACCCCAAAAGGGTAAATAACCAATAAGCATATGAAAAGTCATTAAATAACTATGAACAAGTAAACCTAAATTCAAATAATAATCAATTATACTATACCCTATGCCCAAAAACTTCGCAGAACCCTAGAGATGGACTCTATCACAAATACTAATGCTAGAAAATCCCCTTGGTGATTAAGTGTGGATATAGGCAAAGGAGAGAGGATAGGGAACTTATGATTTGAATGCACTTATGCATTTAAAAGAAACTTACGCATGTCTATTAAAAATAATTTAAATAATATTTTAGAACAAAGATATCATTTTGTACTCTCTAAGGAATCCTTTCTAGGCATGAATTTGCAAAGGTATACAATGATCAATGATGCTCGTTTTTGCATTATAATAACAAAGGTAACATAAACCTTAAAATTCACCATTTTAATGGTGGTTGATTCATAAATTATTACACATTCTGACCACAGAATGCCATAAAAGGAGGTCTATAGTTGAAATACAGTTATTGGAATAAAACTATCTGAAATGTTTGTTATAAAATGATAAGTATTGTGTGATTATATTATGTGATTATATGTATATGCAAATATGCATATTTACGTGTCTCAAAACAATTTTTATAATAGGTTCTACCAGAATATATGCTAAATGCTTAATGGTAATTATCTCAGTGGGACTTAGGTTTATAGGTTTGTATACATACACACCTACATAATTATGCATATGTGTCTAAGTTTTTTATTAGGGAAATATATTCATATATTAGCTGAACAATAAAATAATACTATTTTCTAAGAAAGTCTTTTTAAGGTAACACATCTGTTGACTGCTATAGAAAGAACTTGAATTAGTTTCATAGAAATCAAGAAATTGTGCTTTTTCTACACCATTTCATGTTCTTAGAACTCTATCTCAGTGCACCCAGCTCCGGGCTTGGCCTTCAGAAGACATTTAGGTGAGTCTGTAAGAATACTTATTTAAGGTCAGAAGAGTATTCTGTTGAATCCAATTACTAGCTGTGGAGCTAAAAAAAAAAGCACTCAATTTGAGCCTGTTTCCTTATCTATAAAAGAGAAGAAATAATTTCTACTTTATAGGGTAAGAGAAAGTATTCAGTGAAATAATGTATGAAAAATGTCCAACAAAGAGCCTAATATAGATTTTGTTTTTAATAAATGTTATTTATTGTTGGTGAGGACTATTACTTTAATATAATGACTCTAGTAAGCTTGTTTTTCCTCTGGATGAAGTTTTAGGTTTTGTTTGTACTTTTTTCATGTCTGTCAGCTCCTAATTCAGAGATGGTGGTTGGTGCCTATGGCCTAGAATTACAACTACAAATTAGGGAACTATCAATTGAGAACAAGTGTAGAAGAAGTGGCTGTTAGTGGTGTGACACCAGTGATCCATAATATGAATCCAGTCAGTAGAAAAGATATTCCATTAATAATATATATTCATCTCATGGGACCATATCACAGAGGAGGGAAAGACAAGAAACCCTTTGAAATTTTCCACCTAAATTTAAACTTGATCAGTAGGGGAAAATAGCAATAGGGTAATCTCTCTACCAGAATACAGATTATGCTGACCTTATGTTTTCTGATCATGAAGCCCCAGACTGAGTTTTTTCAGATTATCATTTGTCTTTCATTCAATAAATATTTTGTGGGTCTGCAGACATTGCAAACTTCCCTTGAAAAATTCCTTTTGAGCTCTCATTCTTTACCACTAAGACCTTTTTAACTTTCAAAATACTTCTAATCTTTTAATTTTTGAGCTGCTATTTTCAAAGATAATTTCTGGAAAGGATTCAGATCAAGATCATGAAAGACAATGTTTCCTGCTTCACTGCTAGAAGGAATAACAGCTAGCCAAGAACACCACTGAAGGAATCTCACAGCATGACTGGGAGGCTGAAACACCTCCCACACTTGAGACCAATGCAAACTGCGTTAAGAAAAAGGCCAGGAGAGCCACACATCATTGTGATGGAAGGTGGATGAAGAAAGACACACAGAGGTGGCAGTCTAAGAGGATTAGGACCCAGTTAAGAACCCTGGGGAAGGGATAAAAAAGATGATGTGATAGCACATGCCTTGACTTAGGGAATGACCAAATGAGGGAACTAGGATGCTTTATAAAGGCCAGGACCATGGTGAGGGCGATAATAGAAAAATCACTCAAGAGTACACTGTTTCTTCCCACCTCCCCAGCCCTGTAGCATCCACACACATGCCATGAAATGCACCAACAATGGGCTATTCAGTGAATCTCAGAACTGGGGACCACAGAAAAGAGGATTAACTCGGATGCCACCCATGCGAACCAGGGCAGACAGTGACCCTCAACAATGTCCTCCGAAACACGCAAACTTCCCCCACCCCACTGCAAACATCGGAACTGCTATTCACTATCCTAAGAACCTATAAATATCAGAAAGTGCCAAAAAAGTACATAAAATGCTGTTATTACAGCATCCACTAAAATAAAGATAAGCAGTCAGTTTTAAGTTGCTGATCCAGTTCAAAATGGAAGACAAAAAAAGCTACACAGGATCACCTGAAACTTCAAGGTATTATGACATCCAAGGAAATAATAACTCCAATCTAGAAACAAAAATTTTAAAAACATGAAAGACTAAAATTTTAATGAATAAGGAATTTTAAAAATCAATCATCAAGAAATTCCATGAGATACAAATGCTCAGAAAAGCAAACCAAAGAATTACAGAAAACTCAGCAAAGCCAAAGAGATCTGAGAACTCAGAAACATAAGTCAAAGAGCTCAAAAAGAAATTAACAAGCAGAAGCTAGAAGCTAAAGCTTTAAATGAGAATTTGAGACAGTCAGAATGTGAAGAACTCAATAAACAAGATCGAGTCCTATAGAAAAGCAGAACATGGAAGCAGAATAAGCCAAAGTGAGAATCAAGTTATTGATAAAAAGACAGAAAAATAGAAATGATCCAAATGGAAGAACAGAGAAATAGCATATTCAAAAAATAATAAAGATACTGACAGGAGATATATGACCATCTTAGGAAAGGAAAGATAACTGTAATGGCTAAATCCAGAAGATGTGAAAAGAGAAAATGGAACAAACAGTACATACAAATAAAGAATCACTGAAAAATCCCCAAACCTGGGCATCTGAGAAAGGAATTGAATGTACATGCCCATGCAGCTAACAGAACATCTTGTTATCTGACTGCAAAGAAACTGACACTAAGATACATAGTGAAACTATCAAGAGTCCAAGACAAAAAATTTTGAAGTTGACTTGGGGAAAAAGCAGGTAACATAGAGCACTACCAAAAGGCTAGCATCAGATTTCTTAGCAGAAATTCCATAGGCCAGGAGAGACTAGAAAGACATATTAAAAAATACTCCAAGGTAAAAACTGCCAACCAAGAATATTATATTCTGCAAAACTCTCTTTCAGATAGGAGAGAGAAAAGCCTTTCTCAAACAAACAAAAGCTGAAGGATGCTGGCACTGAGACCTCCTTTATAAGAGAGAAAAACATTCTTCTAACTAAATATTTAGAAGAAAAGTTTTTAAAAGGCAATAAATAGACAAAATCAGAAAATAAAAGTAGCAAATTCTTATATACCAATAATCACTCTGAATGGAAATGTACTAAACTCACCATCAAGAGGCACAGAAAGGATGGATGGGTAAATAAACCAGACCAAAGTATATGCTGCTTACAATAGACTCCTCTAAATTATAGAGACAAACATAGACTGAAAGCATGAACATGGAAAATGGTATTCAAAGCCAATGGAAAATTTTGAAAGTCAGGAACCACCAGATAAATTAGACTTCCAGCCAAAAAGAAAAAAGATAACAAGGGACAAAGATGGGCAATATATAATGATAAAGGGATTGATACATCAGGAAGACACACATACACACATAGATACCCAACAGAGGTGCATCCAAATATAGAAAGCAAATATTAAAATATTAACAGGGAGGTTTTGACAGCACAGTAATATTAGGAAAATTTAACAATCCACTGACAGCAGTGATCAGATTATCAAGATAGGAAATCAACAAGAAAATAATGACCTTAGAGGGCAAATTAGATGAGATTAATTTAGCAGGTAGTTTGAGAGCATTTCATCCCAAAACAATAGACTGCACATTCTTTTCAAGCACTCAGGGAATAAACTCAAATATAGACTGTATTTTGGAGCACCAAGTAAGCCTTAAAAAACTTAGAAACATTGAAATCATATCAAGTTCCTTTCCCATCACAATGGCAAAAATTAGAAATCAACCTAAAGAGGAAAAAGGAAAAAACTTACAAATGTGTGAAGAATAAATACCAGGCTACTAAGCAAATATTGAGTCAATGAGGAAATCAAAGGTGAAATTAAAATATACCTTGAGTCAAATAAAAATGAAGATACAACTTATGAGAGCCTGTAGGGTGTAGCAACAGCAATGCTAAGAGGGAAGTTTATATCAATCCAAGCCTATCTCAGAAAATAAGAAGAATCACAAATTAAAAATCTAAGCCTATACCTAAAGAAACTAAAAAAGAAAGGTGAAACCAAAATTCAGTAGAAAGAAGGAAATAATAAAAAATTAGAGCAGATATAAATGGCATACAGATCTAAGAAAACAATTCAAATAATGAATCAAGAATTGGTTCATTGTAAAGGTAAAATAGATAATCCGTTAGCCAGACACACAAAGAAGCAAGAAAACACAAATAAATGAAATTAGAAATGAAAGAAAAATTAAAGCAGATCCTACCAATATAAAAAGACCGCAAGAGAGAATTGAGAATTGGCAGAAGGGGACTGGGGGCAGTGGGGAGTGGATATAGAAGAAATGCACTGATTCTTAGAAACATGTATTTGAAGACTAAATCAGGAAGAAATAGAAGATCTGAACAGACTGATGATCAATAAGGAAATTGAGATAGTAATAAAATGCCTCTCAAAAAACAAAATTCCAGAATCAGATGGCTTCATTCATGATTTCTTCCAAACTTTCAAAGAATTAACTCTTTTTAAACTCTTCCAGAAATGAAAACAAAGGAAAGCCTCCAGACATATTTTATAGAGCCAACAGTATTCTGATTCAAAAACTACATAAGGATATCAAAAAATATCAAAACTATTAACCAATATCTCTGGTAAATATAGATACAAACATCCTCAACAGAACACCAGCAAACTGAATTAAACAGTTCATTAAAAGAATCATAAACCATGATCAAATGGGATTTATTCTATGGATACAAGGGTGGTTCAAAATACATGAACTACCACCTCAATAAATGACATACCAAAAAAAGAAAGAACAAATATTATACAACCATCTCAATAGATTCAGGAAAATACTTGACATTATTTAACACCCTTATATGGTAGAAACTCTAAAAAACATTTTATAGATAGAACGTACCTCTATATAATAAGAGACATGTATGACAGACCCATAGCCAACAACAGACTCAGTGAAAACTTCTTCTCTAAGATCAGAAACAAGAATGTCCACACTTGTCATTAGTATTCACTATAGTGTTGGATGTCTTAGCACAGACAAGAAAAGGGCATAAGAGGCATTCAAATTAAGAAAGAAGAAGTAAAACTATCTCTGTTTTCAGTTAGCACATTAATATAAAGAATCCCAAAGACTCCACAAGAAGCTGTCAGAAATAATAAACAAATACAGTTAAATGGCAAGCTACAAAATCAATATGCAAAAATATGCTGTTTTTATATGTAAATAAGGAACCTACAGGAAAATAATCTCATTTAAAATTGCATAAAAAATTAAATACCTTGGAATAAATGTTACCCAAGAAGTAAAAGACCTATACACTGAAAACAAAACTATAAGAAATTATTAAAAGAAGTAGAAAGCACAGAAAAATGGAAAAATATTCCACATTCATAGAATGGGAAAATTAAAATTATTAATATGGCTATATTAGCTAAAGCCAATATAGATTCAATTTGATCCCTATCAAAATCCCAACATCATTTTTCACAGAAACAGAACTAAAGAAAACAAAAACTCATGAAATTTCTTTAGAAATAAGAAAGACCCTGAATAGCAAAAACAACAATGAGATAGAGGAACAAAAATAGAGGTATCATTAATTAAATTAATGATTAAATTAATTATCATGGATTAAACCATATTACAAAAAAAGTAAACAAATCATCATGGTACTGAAATAATAAGTCACAAAGATCAATGAAATATAACCGAGAACACTGAAATAAGAAATATACTCATACAAATGGATAATTCATTTATGACAAAGGAATCAAGTGCATAAAAAGGAGCAAGGGTAATCTCTTTAATAAACAGAGTTGGGAAAACTGGACAGTCACATGCAAAAGAGTGAAACTAATCTTCTATCTAATACCACAAAAAAATGCAATATACATTAAAGAAATGTTAAGATCTGAAATCATAGAATACATTTTTAAAAAGCAATATGCTTCTTAACATCAACCTTAGGGAAATATTTGGGTACTCAACTTCAATGACAAGGCAAACAAAAGCAAAAATAAACAAATGTGACTACATTAAACTAAAAGACATTTGCACAACAAAACAAATGATCAAGCTACTGTGTGGAAGAGGATAATCACAATGCACATATTTGACAAAGATTCAATATCCAGAATAAATAAAGAACTTGAAAATTTCAAGTAAAGAACACTCCATTAAAAGTATCTGTTAAAATACTATAGTGAATGGGAAGTGAAAACACAGTCCTTCAAGAAGATATACAGATGGTCAACAAGCAAATGGAAAGATATTTGGCATCTCTTATTATTAAGCAAATACACATCAAAAGAACAATGATGTAATACTTCATACAGGTGAAAATGGATATTATCCAAAAGACTAGAAACAGCAAATGTAGGTGAGAATACACAGGAAAGTAAACACTTTCATACTGTTGATGAGAGAGGACATTGGTGCAGCCATTATGGAAAGCAGTATGGTGATTCCTCAAAAAAAATAAATAAGAATGGAAATTCCAGTGATCCCATTATTCTGTTTCTGGGTGTTTATTCACAAAACACTAATTTTAGATACATATGAACCCCCATGTTCATTGCAGTTATTCATAATAACCAGGAGCTGGAAACAACCTAGATGCCCATTGACAGATGAGTGGATAAAGAAGATGCAGTAAATAAACACAATGGAGTAGTACTCAGCTATTAAAAACAACATGAAATTCTATCATTTGCAATATGAGTCACTTATAAGTTATAATGCCCAGTGAAATTATTCAGAAGAAGAGGACAAATATTTTATAATTGAACTCTTGGCTGGTTTATAGAGAAAACAAACAGATGAACGAATTTAAAAAATCTTTTAGAAAATGGTAATTCCAGGCAATTCTTTATAGAAGTTCATCTATACTTCTTTCAGAAGGTCTCCCTAATTCTGGGTTATCTCATACATGGTACAATGTCTGACACAGAGCATGTTCTCCATCTGCATCCTCTGAATAAGTGAGCGATGAAGTAAGATGTGTGCTAACAGTCATCACAGCAAGTCAGTCACAGAAATAGATCCCTCCACAGTGAAATGGAAGTAAGTCATGAAAGTAATATCTACTGGAGACCTCATCTTAGTGCTCCAAAAGATATCAGTCCTTCTTGCCACTTTTTATATGTGCCCTTTGTGCCTTCTTAAGAGAGAAGCGAGGAAGAAAATAAGAGACCTGTTTGGCAATTTTGTTCTGGTCCCCCAAAACTGAGAGATAACAGTGTTCTTACCGCCAATGGCATTTTCAAAGTGTGTTGAGAGCAAATGTGCTTGGGACAACAGTTTTTACATGTGGGAAATGCTGTTATGACTTAAGCAACGCTATTCTGGGTTTATCTGTAAAGTATTTGTACCTGTAGTGACCTTCATTCAAATAACCTTTGTCCTGCTTTTTGCTGCAGATTATCTGAACCAGTTGCAGAGGCAATGAAAGCAGCAGGGTAACTGAGCAGAATGGAAAACTTACAGTAATAACAATTTATTAAGAACATCACTGTTAACCACGACATGGGGTTTTCTTAATCACATTATGATTGTTCTAATTCCTAATGATACTGTATCCTTTGGACTCTCATACTCTCTAGTGTTTACTACTGGTTACAAAGCTATTAAAACACAAATCTACAGCATCACTGCTAAAGTATTTTTAATCATTTTAGTGTTCAAGCTTCATTTACACCCATTGTAAAATCTGCTATACAAAATGTATCATTGAACACAGAATCATACCTTTAAAGAGGACTTCCGGAAAGGAATTTTTTTCCAGTCAATTACCTTAAATAGTTAAAAACACAAACTATCAAAGACATAAGGTTGTGATTCCCAGTTAAAAAGTCAAAAATCTGAATAGACTGTTTTACTATTTGAATACCATTTAATCATCAAGTTTTACTATCAATTAAGTTAGAGCAAATTATACATAAATAGATATGTATGTATGTATGCACATATGTGTATGTATATGTCTATATGTGTAATTTGCTCTAACTTACTCAATTTATAGTATATATATTATATATACATATGTACATATGTATATAAGAGTATATCTCATCCTTTGTGGAATTGAAAATATACTTCATACCGCCTTTATATCACACTGAAGCCACATAATTAACTTTTTGAAACAACAATGAATTTTCTCAACTGCTTAAGACCTTTCTTGTGATTAATATTATCACTGACTCTTTAATCCCTTTGGACTGATGTCTTTAGCTTGATTATATTGATTCAAAAAAAAACTAAAACTAAACAAACATGTATATCAACTGTTCAAACTCAAAATCAGTCCACATCGAAAATCTTGAACTAGAAGGTGAGCTCCTAATGAATCTGAAAGTTGTTACATTTTTGACTGAAATTTCATTGACTGTCTCACCAAGAAACCTGAGAAAGTCTTGAGATATTTCAAGGGAAACAAATGCACGAACTATACTGTTCTAGAGATCAGAACATTATAGAGCAAAAAGTGACAGGTCAGGCTTTGTGAAGAAAGGCAGTATCGCACTATGCAGTAGCTTGGACACCTTGTCAGCTCAAGTATCGGCTTATATTATTCTAATTAAGGGGTGTCTCCTTACATGTGAGTCACCATCTCTTTATTTTGTTCTCTTTGTTCTAATTTTCTCTCCACTTCTCCAATATGAGTACGATTACTTTCAATACTGTCCACTGCTTTTCCCTATCTCTTCTACTCAAATATCCATTTTAAAAAAGCATCCAGTTGAATATGGTTGTCACCAGCTAGTAAGGACAGTAAGGAGTGATAACTGTTGGTCAAAAATTTCATGCCCATCAACTCACAGAGAGCCGATCCAGTTTTTCAATAGGTCCCAGCCTCCTTATCTAAACAATTGCGGTCAGAGTAACAGAATACTTAAAGACATGATGTCCTAGATGCAAAGAACTGATGCGATCACTTATCACAAATGAGGCTGTAAATGTGACAAGCACTTCAGCAATCAGGTGCCTGCTAGGAAATAAAAATCTTCTTACCAACCTGACTAAAAACTTTCCTCAAATAGTAACTAAAAATTAGTGCTAACACAGTTCTGTATGAGGCATTATGGGGAAGGCAATGCATTGGTCTAGTTGTAATGCATTTGATTGCTCTATTGCATTTTGTATAGAGATTTACCAGATATAGTAATTTTATTTAATAACCTCAACACTGACTTCTGAAGAACATTGTGCTGAGTTCTGCATGAAGGTGGTGGCGAGGAAGGGTATCTTAAAAAAAGAAAATTGCTAGGAAAAAGTCATGATATTTGTACCCATCCCAAAGAAGTTCATTACACAGTAGGTTAGACACACATATACATGCAGACAAATGAAAATATAAATAATGTAAGGAAATTAATAATATTGAGACAGGAAAAAGTACAGAATGTTTCTGGCAACTTCCAAGTTTCCACTGCGCTAACATTTCTATTAAGAGCTGTTTTAAGAAAGGGCAGCAGTGATGTTACTCTACAGTTAAAAGTCATCCCAGTTTAGAGTGACAAAACCCTCCCAGGGCTTAGATCTGTGGAGTGGAAAGACAGATCTGTTGCAGAATGGATCAGTTAAGATCATCTGAGACTGGTATTCAATCACCTGAGACCTGACTTGTAGATAAAGTGTTCTCTTGTGTCTGGGAACAGAAGACATTAGGTGAGAGACTTTTAAGTACACTTAAATCATTCATACTTTCAAGATGTGAAAAATTTTAGTGATTGTCATTTATTTTTTTATTTATTCACTCAACCAAGTGTTATTGCAAATCTAATGTACGTTTTCATATATAACAATGAGTCATATATATATATATCCTTTCCCACAAGATGTATAAAGAGACCACTGCAGCACATTTTAGTAGACTTTTACACATGAGAAAATAATGAAGATTTTTATTCAAAATGCTACATAACTAAGAGGAGCAGATTGGATAAGGATAATAGGTAAGTGAGATAGCTAGACTAGGATGAATAACAGTTGTCAGATGAGAGACACTGAAGAGTTTATTTAGGAGGAGGGAGTAGTCTGTAAAAAATGTAGGTTGGTGAAAGAAATGATTGTTTTAAGGTTACTGAGCATTCTTCTGTGGGATCAGTGGATTAGGTTTGTTGATGTGGTAGAAGAGATGGCTAGACAAATATGTGAATCACTTATCACCATGCAATGTTATAAATAAAATTCCTATAGACAAATTAGATGAGTATAGATTGTCTCAAAATATACCTTATCAATGTACTTTAAAAATATTTTTATTTTTCCAAAAACAGATATTTTCAATTGTAATCAAACTAAAGTAGGTATAGAATTGTTTCATAGTAACACTTTCAAAGGAAGTTAGATCTCATTGAAATTTCATCCCTGCCATTTACTAGCTGGATGATATTAAGTAAGTTACTTAACCTTTCTAATTCCATTTCATGTTTAAAGAGAAGATAATAAGACTACATAAGGATGTGGTAAAGATTAAATGAATAATACCATGAATATCTGTTCTATGGTGAATACTCAATGAGTATAGCTATAATGAAGTTTCTAAAGTAGTTGTTTTCAAATAAGAGTTAAGCCATGAAATTTTCCTCAAATGTTGGAAGCCCCTAATGCAAAATGGGTTCTGTGAGCTGCTCTGTGTGAAGCAGAAGTGGTGGTACCCAAAACCTGAGGGCCCCATTCTTTCCCACCCAAGTAACTCCTAAAGGGTTCTGTAGATAACAGCTTGAAAAGTATTTTATTATCATACAGCTGACTTTCTTCAAAATGAATGATTAAGTAAACAGATGAATCGATCTCTATCCAGAGTTCTCACTCCAAAATTTATTTTACTTTTTATCAGTGCTTTTGGATATCAGCATCAAAACATTTTTCTCTAATACTTGCATAAAATGTCACTAAATCTTTTGATAAGTTACAACGTTCCCAACTGTATGTTCTTTAAGTCAGTAATTCGGATAGTTTCATTCAAAAATTTAAGCTGCCTATGCATGCTACTTTCAAGCAAATTTGTAAAGCTTTCCCCTCCATGGAATTTCCTCTAAGTGGTAAAGTTCCCATGACGATTCGATTTGGCTAACCAATGGATTTTTTTTTTTTTGCAGAATACAAAAATCCAGCTCCTTCTCTTAATAAACCCAGACCTGAGGTGATGCATGACTTGGGCTGAACAATGGCTAGGTTTCAACTGTGACCCCTCAATGGGGATCTTGGTTTAGTGAACCCCTGATATGATTTTTCATGAATTCCCTGTTTACATATTATTAATCTTTAGCTCCAACACTAACTTCATCAAGAGATCTTTAGAAAGAAATACGGGTTCACATTGATTCTAGATTCTGTTTAAAGCCTCACTCTTTAGACAATCTCAACCGCAGGCAATGTCTTAAAGCTATTGTTATACCATTGATGATTAGACCTTCTGTACCAGTTTTCCCCCGAAACATTCTCAGTAGTATCATTTCAAATTCTTAACAACAGCTTAGTTCAGAGACTGAAACAAGGCACCACTGGTAGGGAGAAGGCGAGAACTATGTTTCTTAGCGCTCACTCAGCTTCATAAGAAGCAGCTTAACACATTACACACTGGCTATCTTGAGGCAAACCTTTGGGCAACATGTCTCATTACTGTAGATACAAACATATGACAAAACTAGTCAGAAAAAAAAAATTCCTCTGTGCATAACAGATGAATATAAAAACCTTTGACAGTGAGGAGCTCTAAAATGATATTTTCCAGAGGCGTGTGAGCCTGAAGCATTAGCATAGGAAACGCAGTTTAGAATAGGTAACACTCACTAGTCACAGTCAGGATCTGAACTGGAAAACCCAGAGTTGACCATTTAAATTCAAAATACCTGTGCCTTGGTATCTTCATTTGTAAAATGAAGATACTATCTGCCTCACACAGTTGTCATCAGAAATAAATAAGATAACCTATATAACAGTGCCCACAGCTGAAGAAATATGACTTCTAAGTAATGTATTATTTAAAACAGTCATTCCAAATGTCATTTTATCCACTTTGAGCCTGGAGCCCTGATCTTAAGCGGTCACCCACCAGCAGAACGTTCTGTGATGATGCACGCTCTGTTTCTGTGTTGTCCTCCGCGGTGTCACACACTACGTGTGCCATTGAGCATGCAAAGTGTGCTCAGTATGTTGCAGGAACCGTATGTTTTAATTACTTAACTCTGATTAACTGAAATTCAAATAAATACAAGTCGTTAGTAGCTACTATATGGTACAGCAACTCCAGAATAGATCTGACCCTAACACAGCAGCCTCAGAGACAGTAAGTTGCAAAAAATAAAATAAAATAAAAGTTTCTTCTGAAAACAATTTTTAGGGCAAGAGGTTCCTACATGGAAATCCATGGATCCCACAAACACCTAAAATAATATGATAGTCATGTCATATTTAAAGTATATTTTTCTGGGGAGAAACAATGGCATTGGATTTAGAAAGAAGATCACAGAATAACAAACAGTAAATAACAAATAGAAATACATGGTTTCTTCAACCTTCTCTAAGTTTAAAATGCCCAAATTATTGTTCAGAAGACAGAAATACCCAAGCTACCACATTTCAGCTTATATAAAATTAATTTTAACACTAAAATAGACACAGGGTTTTCAGCAAAAATATGTAAAAGGTGGAATTCATAAAATTGTTAAATTTGGTTCAAAACTAGTAAACACATTTTAATGTACTTAATGGCATGTTAATTACATGTTTAATTTCATTAGGTTCTCTAAAATATCAAACAGTGCTGGATAATACAGAAAAGTACCAACTAAACAGGACTGTTTCCTCACACCTCCTTTACTCCTTCTATTCTTGCTTTCTGACTATTACTACATCTATAATTTGTTTCCTATTCCTCCAGACTTTTTTCATATATTCATACTTCTGTTGTTTTTACACATGCATATGTGTGTATAAATATTCACTTATTCTATATTACTTGTGGTTGAATGAATAGTAACCTCACGCCTTATTCACTAAAACTTATGGCTATATTTCATTACATGGCAAAAAGGTCTTTGGGGTTGCTATTAAATTATGGATCTTAAAATGGAGAGATTATCCTAGATTATCAGGGCTCATGCGATGTGATCACATGAAGTGATTAGGCCATCATATGAAGGCAAGACGGTCAAAGTTAGTAGTAGAAAATGTTATGATGAAAGCCAGAGGTTAGAATGATTCTAGAAGGTGTCAGAAACCAAAGAAAGAAGGTAGCTTCAAAAATTAAAGAAGGTAAGGAAATTGATTCTTCTCTGAAGACTCCAGAAGGAACACAGCTCTGTTGACACCTTGATGTTAGACTACTGGTATACAGAACTGTGTATGGTGTATAATTTTAAAGCACTAAGTCTGAGGTAATTTGTTACAGAAGCAATACAAATTTAGTTCATTATTTTATAATTTATATTTTCTTCATTGAGTATATAACTAGTGTATCTCTTTACATAGGTATGTTAATACGCACAGTTCTATTCCATTCTTTATAGCAGTTGCCTAGAATATCAGTTTTTCTTCCTTTTATACTATTACATACAAGGCATGAATGCTCAGCCTCTTATCTGTGAACATTTGCCCAGATGATTTTGTGGAATAGAGGACTTTTGAGAGGAACTAAATGCTGAAATGGTAAGGGAATGCATGGTCAATGTATTGCTATTCAGAAAATGTGTCTCCTCTTCTTGTGGAGTATCTCACTGTAGAGAAATTTTGCTTCTATAGACAACTGGCATGCACCATAGACAATAAGCTTGGCCATGTGACTTGCTCTGATCAAGGCCAGCTGCCTCTGGCCAGCTAAAGGAATATTGGTCCCAATGTATGGGCATCTTAGAAGCACAGGTATGTTTTATTTTATCTTGCCACAAGATGTCCCATGTAGAGGCAGTTTCATCAACCTGGGTGCAAGCTGACCCACAATGGATGTGTAAGGAAACAAAAAAAAAAATAAATCTTTGTGGTTGCAAATAGCTACAGTGTGGGGTTCTTGAACACAAGAGCATAACTTAGCCTAAACTGTTTGATACAGTATGTGTATTTAAAAGGTTCATGATGGCTACCAAATTGCCTTCTAAAGAATATTATATGCCCACCAACATTGTTTAATGTGTCTTTTGTCAAAAATCATGCCCACTGTACACAGCAATCATTCCAACTTCTGTTTTTCTCATGGGGAAAAAATGCTCTCTCACTATTTTAACCTGCAATTTGGGAATTTTATGCAAGCCTTCTTCATATGCCTATTACTCAACTATATTTCTTCTTCTACAAAATGTTTAATAGCAATTGTTCATTTTTATCTAGTTATGTGTCATTTTTATGCTAAACTTTAGAATGTGTGCATATTATAGCTATTACTGTCTACTTTATTTTTCTATATTTTTAGTGCTTCATTTGATTCTCTATGATGAATTCCACCACACAGAAGCAGTTAATATAAATACACTTATTTCCATTGAATTGAAATATAATTCAGTCTAATTAGTTGCTACTGAGATTGTGGACTATTAAGAATGACTCACTTAGAAGTCTGAATAAAATCTACTGATTCAGTATCTACTTTTGAGTCAAAGTATCCACCAAGAATGTTTAGGACATATAATGGACCAGAAAAATTGGAAAGAATAAAAGACTAAGTCCCAAAATGAATAAAAAATATTAAAAATAAAGAATAAAGCAAGAATCAAAGTGAATGCAGAAACTTTAACTCTTTATAATCATAATAAAAGTGATAGCAACATAAAAAGTATGTTGAAAGCAAATATTAAGTCACAAAAACATTTATAACCAGTGTACATATTGCAGGGTTTTTGCCATTTAAACAATTTTCTTTTAGTTAAATTTCTATGAGTATGATTTTTAAATTAAAGTTGATTATAGTAGTACTACCAAAGATAGCAAAAGCATCAAAACAATGAAGATATAGACATTATTATATCTATAATTAGACAATTAGATTAAGTACAATTTGACTTATCAATCACCTGGAGTATAATGAAGCCATTAAACATTAATCAGTATAATGACATGGAATCTTGAGCCCAACTGAATGTCACTTTTTCTAAAGCTTTTTCTATCTTGTCCAGTTTTGTTCTTCTCTATTTTTACAGAAATCTGTCCCTCTATTCTAACATTTATCAGGATATTTATCAAGCATATTTACTGTTTCCCTCTCTAGATTTCAAAGTTTAAAGCTATGTCTTCCCTTTTTGTGATGTGCAATTTATATTTTCTTATTTTAAATGTATGTATCTTGATCTTCTAGAACTCGCATGTAGACAATAAATACAATTATATAGATTATACAAATATGTTGATATAGGTTAGAAAGGAACAAAGAAATAAAAACAATTATGTTGGCACAATAACAGCTATATAGATGCTATTTCCAATGTAATACAAAATAATAAAATTCACATGACCCGTTTTTCTTCTCTCCAGAGATAACCATTATTAATATCCTTTCAAATTTTTGTATTTAGCGTGATTTAGATCATTATGCCTTTAACAATTTTCACTCTACTTTCCCCTATATTTTCACTTTAAAGTCAGGTTTTGAACAACTTATTATTAAACTCACATAAATAGTACAACCTGAATGGCCTGTGGCACTCATAGGAGGAAAGCAAGGTAAACAAAAGCTTTCTGAAGACATGAAGAACCAGGAACCAAAGATCTTTTTCATGGAAATAGTGATAGTTTCTTTCAAGAACTTAATGCTTTGTTTTTCAATAGAGAAGCTGATCCATAAGACACACACACACACACACACACACACACACACACACACACACACACTCACACACACAAAATGATTGACAACAAATAGCTGGGTAGGAAATGAGAAATTTTAGAAAAATTCCTGATGATCAGCTCTTGGAGAAAGTAGTGCTCTCTGGGCTAATTGACTTTGTCAAGAAAGGAGGTAAAAATAAGGAACATGGTCACGTTTACCTCTGTGAATCATAAGTGAATCATACTATGGCAGAGGTGGGGGGTCTCACTAAACTACAGAGTAAGATGACTGTGTATAAACAGACAGCGAGTTCTTCATAGGCACTTGTCTTCGCCTTTCATGTTGAAAAATAAGGCCCTTCTAACAAGCAGATGTATTTTTGCAATAGAAATTTCTTTTGTGACCTAGTCTTTGTAGATCTTGGAATGATAGTTATCTCACCCTAACCCCACCCACAGAGACCTCAACAAAATGTGAGGACATGATATGCTTTCAAATGGTAACAAGGGAAATTCCCATCTTAATGAAGTCAGTTATTCTGACATGGCCGCTTAAAGGGCCAAAAAATTCCATCTGAAAACAAAGCTATCGCTAGTCCTCTGCAAGTCCATAAAATAATGGCACTCCACTGGTGCTGCTCCATAGATGAGATGTCCCTCAGTGAAAGGATTAGGAGCCACCTGTATTGCCCAAAACACCAGCGCCTTGTTCTATATGGCTACTGAGCACTTTAAGTGAGACTAGGGTGATTCAGAAACTTAGTGTTAAATTTATTTCCACTTAATTAGTTGAAAATTAGATTTAAATAGCTGCATGTGACTAGCGGCTACCATATTGGACAGCACACTGTAAGCAATATCTATACATTGATAACTCAAACTGTAGCTTTCCCTAATCTTTGTGAAGTGGTTCCAGATAGACTTGGCTCAAATTAAATCAGGTTCCTTGATAATGGATGCCCTTTATCTAGTCTTAGCCACTGGTGCCCCTAACAAGGCTCATATGTGTGAGAGCATAGTGATGGTACAGGCATGATGATGCCAAAATCCAGGCATGCAGCCACTATACATGGAACCTTTATGTTAGAAATAGAAATTCTCAGAATGATAGTACTTACTCCAACTTTTCTTTTTCAGGTTGAGCATATGTCCATTAGCACAACTATATATTATCAAACTATTTGGTCTCTGACTTTTATTGTTCAATATAGCCGTGTGTGTGTACATGTGCGTGAATTGCATACTTTCTATACTGAGGAGAGTTTTATATCTGAAAAGAGAAACTGAAGCTCTAAATTAGGTCTGAGCTATTAACTGCAAATAATCTGGCAATCGATACTCAAAAGTACACCCTTATCCCAAAGACCACTTTTTCCCTCCTCATCTCTCAACATTAGCTGATCAGACCTTTTCAGCAGTCTTTCATGATGAGTCACAGTATTTGTTTTTTGCTTGTCTTTTTTACTTTGCTTAACTACCAGAACAAATGGAATAAAAGATTTGGGGTGAAGAAATCAGAGAGATGAAACTAAAATGTACTACTGAGCTGCTAAGTAGAAGGGATGAACTTCAGGAAAACCCTTGAATGGATGAGAAATTAAGAAGGTTGAATTAAGCTTACTTGAAAGATGTATCTGCAGACACATTGCTTCCTTATTTTTTAATGACTTGCTCTAAGGGATATTCAGACCAGGGATTTTTTTACTTCCTTTGGTTTCTTGCTGTCTGCCTTCCAACAAGACTAGCCCAGCTCTGAGTGGAGCAAAGGCTTTTGTGGATAAAGGTGAGGTTTTGGAAGGTATGTGGTTTTCTTAGAAAATGAACTAATGAGGAGAGTCAATGAGAGACAAAGTGCTGCAGGGCTCTGCACAGGAAATGATCTGTGAGTAAATTGAAGAAGCCAAGAGACAGCAAATAGGCAATTAACATGCACTTTGCAAATCTGCACCTGTTGGAGCTGAACATACAGGGAAACACAAAGGCAAATAGCAGAGAAGCTGTCAGATATCCTAGTATCAAAAGATTGAATCTTGAGCTTCATGAAACCATGGGTGTAAATTATACGAAACTGTAAAATTCAGCCAAGCATTAAGAAAGATACAATTCATGATGAAGTCTTGTTTTAGCCACCTTTTCTCCACCTAAGTGTACCTGATATGTTATAATGGATTCAGTGCAACTGACTGTAATGTTTTCAATGATGGTTATCCTCAAGTTTTCAGGAAAACTGGACAGACTTTGTTAGGGGCAAGATCGCTCACAAAGAAAATTATTTAAGAGGACCCCACATTCTCTTTTCTGTCTATTTTCATCTTTCCACATTAGAAGACCCCCCTTGCTATCCCACAAAGATCCACTGCTTGTAAGGAGCACAATGGAAATACTGGTAATGTGCTTTGGAACTACATTAGTTCTGCTGTCTTGGAAAGTGTGCCAAGTTTTACATCTTTATGCCTATTTTCTTAGGATTCTTCTACCATTTCACTTCTAAACCTCTCCAATAATTCTAATCCTTGAGATTTAGGACTAGTTTTTGCAGGTCTTGGCTCCGTTTTAGTTGAGTTCCATAGAAATGACCCCCTAAGACAAACAGAAAATAAATGTTCGAGAGTCTATATCTAATATATTGCTTTGGTAAATATATTCTAATGCAAGTGGGCATTTGGCTTTTGTTAATTCCATGAATTAGGAAAGCAACACCCTTTCATGAAGTCCTTGTGTTAGAGAACATCTTAGTTACAAAGAAATCAAGATAATAAGATAGTTTGTAAGATACAGTCTCTTCTAAGAAAACTGAACGTCTCTTTAATTTTGAAAGTATTCATATATACTCATTCAAGATGAAGATGAATGAGTTGGAATTATCTTCTAAGTCTATGATTTCATGCCATATAGCCTAAATTTTACTCACTGGAATATTGGTGTCCTGGGAGATGCTAACAGATATTTTCTATAATCCATTAAATTTTAGGAAATTGTGTCTATTTATGCTATTAAAAATTAATATTTTATAGTGAATGAAATATACAATGAAATATACAAGAAAAACCACACCCATTCTCACGCTATTAATTTCACAAAGGACTCGGTTGTTCCACAAAGCACAGTTAATTCTGGATAATTCTGATATAATTCATTGTATGGATCCCAGTTTTATCCACTCTCTTGCTAGAGAATCAAATTGATTTTCTTAAAAAAAGGGTAATTATACACTTATCCCAAAGAGTGATTAGTCTAACTTCCAACCCAACAAGCAGATCCATTCCTACCTTGAGATTAGTGACTGCATGCCCCAAAAGCCTGATTTCCTAGGAGGATTTGTTTCCTTCAGCATTCTTTCTGGCCTAGTGTTAACACATCTCCCTAAGAAATAAAACATAAGGGACTTACATATCTGTGCCTGGGGATTATTGCCCTAATCACACAGTTGCACCAAAACAGGCATCCAGTATGAGGGAAAACATAAAACAAAGCTAGACTTACCATGTCTTGTCTCTGCAGATCCCAGAAAACAGCCCTGCAGAGAAATCTTTCTCCTACCTTATTTTTTTAAAGAAAACTTAATTGTTTCCATAAACCAGCATGAATTTTTTGTTTACTAAAGTCTAATAGATCCTAAAACAGAGTCCTCTTAAAAAATATGATCTCTAGGCATGATATTCAAGTTAGTTATACTTTTCCTATATTGAGGAACTACTGAACTCCAGGGAGTTAACATCAGTAGCCTTTTGTTGCTAAAGATACAGCATGACTTCTGGGAACAGAAGGCATGGCGTTGCTGTCAAAGGTGAACTACACTTGACACATAGAAGAAACTCCATGGGGAAACAAGGAGTTAGAACTGGGCTCCATTGTGAGATACTCCCAGAAGCAAAGGCAGAGTCTGGACCAAGATGAGGGTTAATTGACTCCTAAGTATCTTCTGCTGGAGCATGGGAAAAATTCCCTAGTCCCCAGAGGTTCTCAATGGACTGAAAAAATGAACAAATTAGCATCAGAAAGGACTAATATGAGAAAACAGGAAATTAATGGAGAATTTACATGGCTATAAATTCCAAGGTAATTCTTGGGACCAACCAAAAGCATATGTATTATGCTGAGAAATAAGAATGGGATCTGGGGCATCAAGAAAGAGGGAATCTCCACCTTCCATATCCAGAGGAAATGATTGCATATGACAAATCTTGTCTCTAGCCTTTTCCTTGCCTTAAGATCATTCTCTCTGATAAAAAGGTTTTCTCGGGAGATAACTCCATATCTACGTACCTATGGCAGGGGTGAAAACTGTAGGTTTTGATTAACTTTTGGCTCCACCTGAGAAGCAGATCCATATTAGAAAAAGTCTGCTCTAGATATCTTGGAAAGTGTCCACAGAACCTTTTGTGGAGGAACAGTCCAACGCCTTCCTACGTTTAGTCTTGCGCCTTTCTATTCCATTTTCCACAGGAAAATCAGGGTTTTCTTTTTGCACTTTATATTCTCTTTATTTAGATTAAATTAAAATACCTTCCCTGGAAAATGTTCAGGTACTCAGAGATTATTCTACAAATTACCTCAGTTAATTTTTTCCCTTATTTTTTAAAGCTAAGGTTCCCCAACCCCAACTTGAGCTACCATAATAAAGAGGCAAAGGCAATGGCTTAAAACTCAGTTTTAAAATAAGTATAAATAAGCAAAATATGATAAATGAACAGAATAAAAAAGATATTTATTCTCTCATAGTTCTGGAGACCAGAAATCTGAAATCAGATTATCAGCATGATTGGCTCTTTCTGAGAGCACGCAGGGAAAACCAGTCCCTGCCTCCCTTCAAGCTTCCAGTGTTCCCAAAAATCCTTAGTCTCTACTTCCATCTTCATATGGTTTTCTCTCTGTATCTCTGGGTCAGGTCAAGAGAAGCGAACCATGATGATATCCTGTAAGTCAGTCCATATGTTCAATATTTCCTCTCACTCCAAAGTTCTCGCCTGCCCTCCCTCCACTTTCAGTCTGATTTTGGCACCTTTACTAAATGCTCCTCTATCATACTGTATAACTCGAACACGTCCCAGAGTCCCCTGCTATTCAGTCTTTCTTTGGAGTTACATTTAAAAAAAAACCCCAGAAACCAAAAGTAATTAAAAACAAACTCATTTTTTTTTTTTATTTGTGACTTGTGAAGAGCACAAAAGCTGATCTAATTAATAATCCACAATTCTCTCAAGCCTCTGTCCTCTATAACCTTGGTCTCTCATTCCCTGAAGCTGTGCCAAGGTCACTCCTTCAGTTCCCTAATCAAGAAGGAAAAAATTCCCAGTACCCACATCACACGACTCTCTCTGTCTTTGTCCAATGTATTTTATCTTTACCCATAGTTTATCTTGCATATTTTTTGTTTGTTTATGTTTCTACTGCAGACAGGAATTTCTTCAAAGGATCACCATCAGGTTTATAAATCCTGTCCCCATCTCACTTTTCTTAAATCATTTATCATATAGCATATTATCACTCACCCAAGTGTACTTTCTTCCAATAATTTCCTTCATGTCAGGAAACTTAATGACCATTGGATCCCTTCATAATTAATTTTAAAACTGCCGTGCTTCAATCAATGCAAATTTAAGCCAAAGCATCAAATTGCTAATATTGATAATATGCATTTATAATTACATATTTCAGTTAACTATAAAATCTATTATTACACTAATAAAATGTATAAAACTCCTTAATCAGCCAAGAACTTGAGGCAGCTGCAACATCAGCACTTGCCATTTCCAAAGTTGTTCAGAAACAGTATAAATTAGCATGTAAAAGGAAAACACAAAGTGCTGGGAAGCTGTTTTTGCATAAAATCACAGTGTATTTTTAGATTAAGCACTACTTTCTATGATCTTAGAGGACAAGAACACACATAGTAGAAATCTATAAACTCAACCTATGATTAGAACAGTAAAGTGGAAGGACTGAAGTCATTGCCTGATAGCCGTCAGTCTGTAAGTTCTTCATGAAAAGGTGCTAGCCTCCAAAAATCATGTTCACATAACAAAATTGGATGCAACATTTCCTCTTGTATAAAGAGTGAAACCTGTAAAGGGGAGGGTATAGTTGTCTTGTATCTTTAGATAAAGTGCATGAAGCAAAACTTGTTATCAAGTACTCACTAAATGGTATCACCATGTTTGTAGAATGAATAAACCAACAGGTCTATATGAGGGAATGAAAGGGGACCAGGGAACAACAAAGGAGGAAATGGAAGCCATGAGCAGAGCCAAAAAAGGGCTCAGTTAATACAGCAGGAGATATTGACAGGAGCCAGATGAATATCCTGGGACCCAATGCTGATAGGTGATGAGAAGGCAGAAACTGAGCTAAAGCTCTGAGCAGAAGCTCTAGCAGAGTCCTTGATCTCGCCGTTCTAGTCTTCTGTGACTCCATTTAGGAGTAAGTAAACCAAATGAGAAGGGTTTGAGAAACAGTATTATCCTGAGCATTATTTCTTCTTGGGTCTCCTCAGAACGTCACTGTTCTCCCACCTCTCTCTCACTATGCTCCCTGGTACTCTGCATCCTATTATCCATCCCATTCTGTTCCTAATGCCTTCATTCTGGCTTCTTTAGTCCCTCTCAACACCTCCTATTCCTGGATCCTGACTTTTCTTCCACCCTTTCTTTTTTTCTGTCCATATACATTTCTTGCTTATTACAGATGACTAATTATTCAAAATTCTGTGTAGCAATTTTCATTTGCATGCAAAATGGTTGCATTTTCTATGAGATGGAATCCTGAAGACCAACACTTAATCTGAAATATGCACTTGTAAAACTAATCCTGTCAAGTGATGGCAGATATCTCTGTTTACCAGCTAAAGAGGCACTGCCATGTGGCAGTCACAATGTCAACACAGCTCATTCAACCTGCCAACTTCGGAATCCTGTGATTCTTGAAAAATAATTTCAATTGGGGGCACTTGCATAATTTTGTATTATGTTCATAAAAGTCAGACTTCATATTTTAATTATACAATTTTGGATTTACATTTTTCATAATTAAATTCAGAAGTCTACATATTACATAGTAGTAAGGCTAATCATTCAAGAGGTAAAGGAAGGAGGTAATAAAATGACATCTTGGAAGAACCTCATGAAGGCCTATAGAAGGAGCAACAACAGTCTCTAGTTTTCTGAGATATGCAAGCTATTGTCTTTTTGAAGAGAAATACTGAGGAAGGAGGCAAATAACATGATTCTGGAAGTGACAGCAAAAACTGAGAAACTAGGACCTACTATCTACAGGATGACATCCATTAAGGAGCAATCAACATAATTCCCAAGAGAAACAATCCCTACTTATTTTATGTAAATCAGTAGAAATTCTAATTCCAAAATTTCTAGGAGCTCAAAAAAAGAAAATTCAAAGGAAAATAAAAACAAGATTTAAGACTAAATCACTTGAAAAAAGTAACTCATTCCTACCCTGAATTTTAAAATATAAACAAAAAAAGCCAGAAAAGAAATAACAGTGATTTGCAATCACATCAGAAAAATCATTCAGCCTTTCCATGAGGAGCAAAGGCCTTTTCCATTATTTTAAAATTCTTTCCCTCAAATAATTAATATTTATCAAAATTAAATTTATGAGAATATATAAGATGAAAATTTTTATCCTTCTTTCCTGTGAATTCTAAGTCAACTCTAAACTCAGAGTAATTCTAGTAATTATCATCTTGTCCACCTGTAGAGTAGGGTAGGTTACTTTGAGTCGGGGCTCGAATGGAGAGGGGAAGGCCTCTACAAACAAGGGCCTGAAATGGTCAGATACAATTCTGACCAATGCGAAAGCAGCACGTACGTACCTGCGGTTGCCCCAAAGTCAAGAATAGAATCAACAAGTCAACCCAGTTGAGCTGGCTCAAAACCAGTGGGCAGCACAAGCACACGGTCACCTACAACTGACCTTTTACTTCATTACAATAGACAATATAAAACTGTCTATGGACCCATACATAAAGCTCATTGTAACAGAATGAATTATGGGTAATGAGCATCCAAGTTGAGGGAATTCCCATTCCTGGAAAAGATAACCTTTTTCCTGGAAATCTCCTAAAAATCCCCTGGTGTGGAGAACAGAAGGGACCAGGAAAAAGACCCTCATAAATGTATGCATGCCAAATGGACAGGGGTTGGTGTTCCCTTGAGCCCGACCTGCTTCTCCTCATCTCCCGAAGTCTACTTTCTTTCTATTTGTCACTGTCTCTTTGTTAAAATAAAACCTTATTTTTACTTTCAACGAGCTGTGTCTACTGTACTATTCTTACTCAGTGAACACAGAACCTAAATTGTGGGCTTGGATTGCCATTGACACATATTCCTTCAATCGTCATCAATTTTTTATCCAAATGATTTTTCCAAAAGCTGTAAATATTCATAGATGAACAAGACATTCTCTTGGTCCTAAAGTAACTTAAATAAATATAACTTTATAGTGCATCATAATTTTATTTGTATAATATATATTTATATACAAGTATTATAAACATATAACACATTTATAGGTTCGTAATAGGTTATAAGTATCATAACACAAATAACTGTAGAATACAACTAAGAATCTACATTTTAAGATAACACTTTGTAACTTTCATTTCATTTACCATAGAAAGTTTAAGGAGAGAGGTCAAAAAGAGACATCCAAGTAAAAATTCTAGAAACTTTGAAACTCTAGAAGTTTGGACCAGATATTTGCATTCTAGCATCTAATTCATAAACCACAGATTCACATATTTCACTATAATTTGTAAAAGAAAGAGGATGGTAGCATTTCATATCACTGCAAATTAAGGAGTGATCCACCAAGATGACAGGGCTAGAAAAGAACAGAGGTCAGATTCAAATTCAGAGATGAACTCCGAAAAAAGTTCCTCTTAAATCCTATCACAATGACCTTTTAGAATAATGACAAGGTAGGACAATGAGAAAATATAGAAAATAGAAAGGAAGTAGATTGTTTCTGATAGAAGATATTAAATTATCAGACATGGCAATTTCTATCACACTGGCAATTTGGAGAGCTGAAGGTAAACCTGGAAACATAGGTCATAACCAAGTCATTTAACAGGCATACATTTAACCTCACTTTGTAAACAAAAAAAAGTTGATTCTGTCCACAAATATACAAAATCAGTGTTTGTTAGGTAACTGGCTACATTTCTGAAATTCTTTTCTGCATTCAAGTTATGGCCAGTAAGATGCTAGCAAAATAGCAGAAAGCTATTTCTAGAAATATTTACAATACATTGGGGATATTTCTATAATGAGCAACAGTATAAGGTGCAAAAACAGCACAAGGAAATAATCTGCTAAATCTATCTTGAAATGTTGGAAGTTTTGAACAAGAGAATAATATTAACTTGGCTATAATGTGTGAAAAAGATAGAACAGAGCAAAGATCAATGGTCTGGATACCAGGGTTTAGTTGATAAAAAAAAAAAAAAAATTCAAGGAAAGATTTTAAGAGGGTGTAGAAAAGAGGTACAGTGGTAGAAGTGGAAATTTTAAAAAGGAGGTAGATCTAAGGTTGTTCAGGGAAAACCCAAAGAATTTGGAAACATCTGTGAGTGCAGAGAGATAAGAAAACATTAGAAAGTCAAAGGGTGAAGGATATGGAATATCATAAAAAAGCAAATATGTTGAAGGAAATGAAGAATTTGCTTCTGGATATTGTTTTTGAGGCAAGATTCCTTGAATGGATTTCCATGGGAAGTTTGGAAATACTGTAGAATTTAGGAGGGACATTAAAAGTGGAGATACCTAGTTAAGTTTCACAGGTAGAGCTATAAAAATAGCATGACATCTCAAGAGACATCTTGCAGAGAGAATAAGCTGAGACCAGAAATCAACGTAAGAATAGATATCAGTGATAACAATGAGAACCAGAAAATTTCAGTGTTTTCCAAGAAAAAGCAGGTCATTTTTAAAACAAGGAATGACCAATTTTTTCAAATAATATGAATAAGTTGGATATATGAGTTTTGAGTAAAACATAATACTAATTTTGCAAATACAAGAGCCACAAAGTATAGAAAGACAGTTTCAGCTGAACCAAAGGATCCAGATTACAATGGATTAAAGACAGTACTGGGTGAAAACAAACTGCTCTTTAGTGAAAGAAAAGACATGCAGAAAAGTAGTTGCAACTATATATGCTCTTTCTCAAGACATGCAGGAAAAAGGAAAGAAAGAAAGAAAGAAGGAAGGAAGGAGAGAGAGAAATGAAAGAAAGAAAGAAAGAAAGAAAGAAAGAAAGAAAGAAAGAAAGAAAGAAAGAAAGAAAGAAAAAGAAAGAAAAGAAAGAGAAGAAAAATAGAAAACTTGCTTTCATATGGTAACAGGTCAGGAGGTCTGTCAGGGAATCCCATGAATTCTTCAGTGCTCAGTAACAGAAATAAAGTTAAAGGTCAAACAATGGCTTAGACAAGGCTTTTATTAAGTTGTCGGGGTTCACATGTGGAAAAGCAATAAAAGGGTATTAGGTTCCACATATGGGCAGATAGACACAGGGGAACCAGCAAGGGGAGAAGAGTCCTATGTTCTCCATTTGGGTGGGCACAGTTGACTCTTTTAAGCAGTTGACTCTTTCTAGGCAAAGTTATATGTGGGGTGACTCCCTGCTACAGTCAGTGATAAAAAGCTCACTGGAACATCCAGAGTACTGTAACTGTGGTGGAAGACCTTTTCCCTGACTCCAATGCAAAAGTTATTCTGCCAAGATTGTTATCATACTATGGAGGCAGTAGCTATGTCCTGTTATCATGACTAGGGGCAAACAAGCATAGCCTCCCTACTCTGCAGCTGTACATAATTGATAAGAGTTGCAGTAGAAACCACATGTAGCCAAGGAGATTAATCATTACCTCAGAGTATAAAAGGAGCTCCCCTAGATTCCCCTACTGCTTAGCTTTGGGTAACGGTACCGCTGGGCCAGTACCAGTACAATAAAGTGGTATTTCCTACTTGAGTGCTCAGCTGTCAGTCTTCTTGCCTTCTGGAGGTTCTGCCATAACATAATGATCCAAGAATATCTTAGAAAAGTGCTGGTAACACAGGTTATTCAGCATCCTTCCACCCTCCTTGTCCAGCCAAAGAACATCCCTTAGAAGGGAGGATGGGAAAGTTTCAAGTTTGCCCTTCCCAAAGGGATGCTCAGACCACAGAATCACAACTGATCAGTTAGGTATAGGGTGATGCCAGGAGTAGATAAGATGTTTCTGGCTGGGCTTTCAGATTCCCATAGGTCACAGATCTGAAATTTCGCACTTTGAAATTTCACACCTTTGAAAGTTATACAGTATAGGTATAAGGCCTGGTTGGTAGGTTGGATCAAAGACAGTCTTGTCTTCAGCAAAAAAAGATCTCTCTGGCTAGGTGTCCACCTCCTATAGGGATATTCACAGAACCAAGTATTAACTAACTTGGTATTATACACAATTTTAGGAGATGTGGGAAATGAGTTGATCAAAATAGAGCCATCAACTATCACCACAATGAGAGGCTAATAATTTCAGTAGGATAAAGAGGTGAACTTAGCAATTAGACACCTCAAAATGGGGTAGTTAATGGCTTTTAAAGTCAGGAAAAAGGAAAGAATTTCTAAGTATAGAGACAAAGAGTCAATTCTAACTACCTTTCTACCTGTCTTCTTACCACTGGATATTAGTGGAGAACAGGGATCCAAGCAAAAATCCTCATATCTATGACTAGGTCTTTGTTCCACTTGAGTTCACTGACGAGGGTCTCAGCTAAGGATCAGATAGAAGCTAGTCATGGAGTGGGTGGAGAACTTTTCCAAGAAGAGATACTTTATATTTGCATCTTCTTTTAAAATATATTTCTAAATTTTTATGCCTTCCAATTTTTGATCCCTGGTGAATAGTTCTGATGGTCTGACCATACACTTTTTTTCTGGGTAGTTCAGACAAGTACATATTTAAAGAATAGTATCTTGTTTTGTTGCTGTTTGTCTATTTTGTATTTGTCTGGTTGCTTGAGGGTGGTTGTTTATCTGCTTATGAAGAGTTAGAGAAAGTGATGTATGTTGGTGAAAAGGGAAGATCTCTGAAGAATGAACTGCTCAGTATTAAAGTAGATAAGTGGTTCATTAAGAGCAGCAAAAGAGCAAGCTGTAGGAAATGGAAGTAAATGCACAGGGAAATGTGTCTTACTTTCAAGACAGGGTGCTGGAGAAAAGCAAGAAAGATTTTTTTCAAATAAAGATTAGATGAAGAGAGAAAGTTAAATGGATCCATTATATGATGAAGGGCAGAAGTTACATGCAGGAAAATATTGGAAAAAGTATACTTGGGTGAGTAATAATACACTATATGATAAATGATTTAAGAGAGGTGAGAAGAGGAAAGCATTTAGTAACATGAGGGTGATCCTTTGAAGAATTCCCGTCTGCAGTAGAAACACAAACACAGAACATTAACCCTACTCCCACCATTTTCTTCCTCATACATCACAGTAAACAAAAATTGGGGGTAAATATTTTTGATCAAACAGAAAAATTTTCATGAATATACATCTACGCAAAGAACTGTATAAATCAACAAAAAAGACCCACAATTAAATTGGAAATTCACAGAAAAATATAATTTGAGCAAGAAACACTCAAAAAGATATTAAATCTCAGTAGTAATTAGGGATAAAGCATAAATGAAAAGAGGCAACATTTTAACTGTAAATTAGCAAATATGTTTATAATATTAGTATTAGAAAATGATATTCCACAGGCTAGAAGAAAAATTTTACGAAGTTTATCAAAATTTAAAAGTTTAATGAACATAGCTATTTTACTAATTAAAGTCTGTCCTGATATATTTATAAACACATATACACACACGTGTGCACACAAACATACACTCACAACGCACTATAATGTAGCATTATTTCTTAAAGTTGGACTCTTAAAACTATTCTTGTTCTTCAATAATAAAGTATTAATAAGTAAACTATTGTACGACTACAAATGGAATGCAAGGTAGTTTAAATAGAATGGGGTAGCCATTATACATAGACACGTATGTAATTACAAAGTGCATAAACACATTAGAAGTCACAAAACAATGTGTATAATGTGTACAGTGTAGTCTTATTTATTTAAAAGCTAAAGTATATATAAACCTAATATATATATATATCATTATATATGGCATACATATATGCAATATATACATGCATATATTATAAGTTCATAAGAAAAATACTAAGAAAAACATATTGGATACTTAAATGCTAATTAATGAAGTCATTTCTGAGACAGTTGGGATGAATAGAGAGCAGATAGGTTAAAACAATTTATCATCCCATATATATCAGAGAGCGTGAGTTTTTAACAGGCAGAAACCTATATATTCCATGTAATATTAAGAAAATTGTATTTATTTATTTAATTTTTTAAAGTAAAAGTGCAGGCAAGAATGAAAGTGAGAAGGTAGGCAGGTGGAGGCAGGAAGAGAGAGGAGGAAGAAGTATTTCATTTTTTATTTACCTATTTGTTCATCTTGGTTGTTCCCTCTGGCCCTGGGTCTCAAACCCGGGTCCTCGGGATGTCTGTGGACTGTGTCCCATGGCATTAAACACTAGACCTCCAGAGTGTACTAGAAAATTGTAATTAAAAATAATAATAATTCATATTGTTATCACTTTAAAGTGTCCTGCAGAGAGACTGAAACCTAGATATTTTTCAGATGCCTAGTCAGTTCTGTTGTTGCTGGCCAGCAGAAGCAAGCCTTCTTGACCCTTACTGATTTACTTAATTAGAGTGGGACACCTCTACATGTATCACATAGTAGGAATTATTGTTTGTAGGCACCAACAAAGAGAATGGAACAGAATCCTAAGAGGTCTATGATGCTGGATTTGTGTGATTTATGATTCAGTTAAAACCTCTAAAGAGGGAAATAAGACCTCGTTGTCAACTCTGATTTATATTCTCTCATTTTGCAATTCAATGAGCGAGTCAGGTGGGTATTGCTGAAAACTGGTTATGAATTTCACTCGAAGACGTATAATTGTATTTGTATTCAAAGTTTCAGTTTCCTTCACTTCATGATTTTATTTTTAGCTCTTTTCTTTTATTTAACTTTTATTTATGTATTTTCTTCAACTCAGGCCAGAATGACAGAAGGTAGCTGCTTAATATTTAAGTAATTTTTCATGCATCCCTTTGCTTCAATTCTGGGCCCCTCCTGCACTGCTTGGGATATCGGTGAGACAATTCCCACCCCATGCCCAACACCGAATTCACACTGCACCAAGCCACTGTCAGCTTCATCCAGAAGGTAAATTTTTATGCTTTCCATCTAAAAAAAAGGGAAAGTAGTTCATAACACACTGGCTTTATCAGTTTTAGACTTTGCTTCTATTTAAGAAGAGAGATGATTCAGGCCTCTGATAGAATTATGCTGACTATAGAGATTACAGAGATTTCATCAATTTCTACCATCAGCAATGACATTCTATGCTTTGGGGGAGGAATTTTAGTGATGGGATTGAGGGTGTATTAGAAGTCTAAATTGGTAAAACCTAAACATCTATGTCCTTTCAGGGAATAAGTCCCACAAAACATAGTTAATGATTAAAAACAAGGGAAAGGAAACCTCCTTTCTCTAATACTTAAAGGAAATAATCATATCTCTCAACCAGTAATTCTAATCTATAAATTTCAAAAGAAAAGAAAGAAAAATGTGGGAAAGGCATTCTGCACTAAGATGACCATTACACAGTATTTAAAATTTAAAAAAAAAAAAAACACCACCAAATGCTCCAATAGTAGGGTGATGATTTCATAAAGCGTTATATTTAGTCTTATCATGCTGTACAGAGATTAGACTGGATGGTGATGAAAAAGATTTAGCAACAGGCAAAATACTGAGTCATTAGTGAGAAAGGAAGACGTAAATCGGTATATGCACTGTGGTTAAAGCACAGTAAAAACAAAGATAAAGTACAGGAAATAGACCAAGAGGAAATGAAATAACACACTAAGAGAAAAAGAATAAAAGAAAACACTATAATCTTATTTGAAAATTTTTATAATATGCTTGCACTTTTTGATTAAAATCATTTGTAAAGTAATTATGACAAATTCTCTAAAATGTTCAGTTCCTTTTAAGTAAGCAGGAAGCCAGCATAGGGTCATATATCTCATAACAAATCCATAAGATTGTCTCTAGCTCCCTGTCCCCATTCTCCCTGCTACACACACACACACACACACACACGCACACACTCCATTCAAATTACTGAGAAAAATGACTGAGTGACTAAGAAAGGCTATAAAAGTTCTCCCAAGCTTTTAATAACAGTAGAAGCAACGACGAAAATTAAAATTTATTTCTGTGACCAGTCGTGTACTGAATATTCATCTGTCCTCACATCAATTATATAAATGGGGGACTATTTTATAAAACTGATTTTACTAGTAAGAAAACAGAAACTGGAAATATAATTAATTTTCACAAAGTCTCATAGCTGTGAAAAGGCCTATTAGCGAATCCACCCACACATGAAACTCTTTACCACTGCCCTATCTGCCTCCAAGTTATACTCTTTGTCAGACCTGCAATGTATAGTTGAGCAGGCTGCACACTGCATAACTCTAGGTCTATAACTTCGTGGTCTCTGTGAATGATACTCTCAAAGTTGGGTAGCACACAGCCCGCACGATTTCACGTGGCACCTACATTATCCCTCCAGGTGTTTCTTCCCATCATCCCTTACCAGTTCAACCCATCGATCCCATAGGGTTTTCTTGAACTGTTATACTGCATGCTATTCTTCTCCTAGAGATCAACGGACACAACTATGGGAAAATGTAGTCTAGTTGGGATCACAAAACTAGCACAACCTGAATTTCAAGCTCATGGTCAGCAGAGATGCTTTTATATCCTTAAGTAGCATGCCAAGCACCAAACCCAGAACTGGGCACGTAACAGGTACTAAATAAATGCATATTAACTAACTAATCTTTTAAGAAAACTACCATAAATCATAGACAAGGATCTTTAGAAGGTTATTAAGAAATACTTTGTAATGGGTGTTGAGCATAGTTCAGACTACAAATTGGAATGCACTACTGTAGGTGGCTCTTCTGCAAATGAACGAGGGCAGCTACCTAGTATCTATGCTGAGGAAAATTTAAATGAAAGTTCATTTGCCCCAGGTCGATAGAAAAGCAGAAATGAACTGATTTACACTTGTATGAATATTCAATTTGGTGATCTACTGGCCCAACCATGATGCAAATTACTGACAGTTTTAGAAATGATTTAAGAGTATGATTATCAAAATTCCTAGAATAAATCTAATACAATGAGAAGATTGAAAATAAGATTGCTGATCTGCCTTCTGTTTTCATATAGTGGTTTTCCATTTGTGGACTTCTGTTCGAGTTCATGTATATGCAAATGTGATTCCCAAGTACAGATAGAAAAACTAAGAGTCAGGGAGAGATGATTTGCTGGAGATGAGTGATGAAGCAGAGACAGACACTGTAATTCAGTCTTTCATAAAAATTTTTTAAAGGAAAAGTGCAGGCAGGAATGAAGGCAAGGCAGGCAGGCAGGAAGAGAGAGGAGGAAGTATTTTATTTATTTTATCTAGTTATTCATCTTGGTTGCTAACCTGGGCCCTGGGTCTTGAACCAGGGACTGTGGGATGTATGTGAACTGTGCCCAGTGAACTAAACTACTAGGACATGAGTGCACACACGATTCTTTCATAAATCTTAAGCAGATTTTTGAATAGAAAAGAATCATCATCTAGTGCTACAGTTTTCTCTTAGCCCTGTACTGAGCCAATTTCAGGAGGAAAAGAATATACCGAATGGATATTGCTGTTATAATACTATTATAATAATAACTATTGCAGAGAAGTGAAAAATAAAACTTGCTGCATATGCCACTACACACTCATATGCACACAAAGGCTTGCATACATACCCAACTCATTAAAGCAAAAACAGAGTAAAGATTTATCAGCTAATAAATACAGCCTTCCAACTAGCTACTGACTTCATTTACGGAAATGAATGGATGAAAATTCATGCATCCATCTCCAGAACATGATTGCTTCATTGCAGACCTTACACAGCATACTAGAAAGTTAAAAGAGAGAGGAAGATGATCTGGCCTTTGCCCCGCCAAATTCATTTCCCTGAACTGCAGGTTGGTCCTTCCTAGGAGCAGGTGAGCAGGAGTTGGCCTGTCTCTCAGTTTCCATGGTGTTCCTGTTGCCCAGAGCTTCAAGATTGCTCCTGGAAGAAAGAAACCATTCCTTAAATGAGTGTGAATCATTTCATTGCAGATGGTGTAACTACCAGTAATTTTCAGATCAATTTATATGATATTCCACTTACTGTATGCAGCTTCTCTCATGGCTCTTCCACTTGACTATGCTAATAACAGTGCCCTTACAATGAAAACTTTTCATCCTTTCAGAGCTCCTATTTCCAGTAGCTATATCTGGAGACATCCTGCGGAGTCAAACACTTAACTAACCTCTTGCTGCTGTTAAGAGTCTCTTGTTGAGCCTTCACCTCTGAGTGGACATAAGACATGGATGAAAACAAACTTAGTCTTGTCTTGCCACTTCGTTTTAACCTCCAAGGTCTCCAGATAATCCACAATTTCTTCCCTAAAACTCTGACCCAGCCTTATGATATCAACAGGACATGTGATAACACTGGTGAATTTTAAATAGGGAAATCTTTTTCAGGCTTTTCTTTTGGAAATACCAATGGAAACCCAGGAGTCAAAACATCAGTGGTAAGCATCTATGGTACTGCTTATAATTGAGATGTGGTTTGTTAATTCATTTAATGGACATCTATATTATCATAGTGGAATAGTATACAGAAAATATATCTACGCTAACTCATGGAGCTGGGGAGATAAAAGACTGAGTTCTCCATCATGAGGCGATCGTGTAAAGATGACATGATCTATGATCAAGGTTAAGACAAGAAGTGTTCAAGAAGAAGTAATATACCATATGACCATGGGGCAGAAACTTTCATCATTCATGAAATTGCTACTATGCTATTCCAACTGTCCTCTTTATGTTATTCTTCGAAAAACAGAAAGACAAAGGTAGATATTAGTTCCATATTAAACTGAAAACAAAAGGCAACAATTTTAACATTGCACATATAATACATGCCAAAAGGGAGATCCAAATATGAAAATGTATTACTGTAGCACCATTGCCATTTCCAGGACTGCATGCTGCCCACAACTAAGATTGCATTTAATTGCTTTTCTTCATCCTTGCTTCCTGACAACACCATCACATCCTTTCTGGTTATTTTTTGTAATCTTTCTAGTAAAGTTGATTCTCATCAGAGGTGGGGGCAGAGGGGCACGGCGGGACAGGGTCATAGAGGATAAGTATAGAAAAGAAAGCTTGAGGAATGAGGTATAGACTTAACATAAGCCTTGAGTCTCCAATGTTACTTCTGAGTCAACTGAAGATCATTGTCTCTCGACAAAAAAAAATTATCTTTAAATTTCTTCTTTAGTTCCGCACTCATCCATCTCATATTTATGCTCTCATGGGAACATATCAGCTATCTACTACCACAAACCTCTCCACCACTCAAGGACTAAAATTACTTATCTCAGTTACTTATCTCAAATGCTTATTGGTCAGTGATTTCAGCTGGGTTTGGCTCGATTCCTGTACAAGTTTGCCTAAGATGGTAGCTGGCCTAAGATGAACTCATCTAGGAGTCATAGGCGATTTGGCTTGACTCCTGTAACTAACCCCCCAATAAGCTGACCTGCTGTGTTCCCATGGCTAGGTCAGAGAAGCAAGAGTATAAGGGAAAGTGTGCAAGCACTTTTTTAAGCCTCTTTCTGCACTGCAACTGCTAATCTCCTATTGACCGACCAAGTCCCATGATCAAACTCAGAAAAAATCGTCAGGGAAGTCTCTGTCTCATGATATAAGGAACAACAGAGTAGCAATGTAAATGGCATTTATACACCAAGACTTGGGGCCACTGAAACAACTCATCTACCTCAGGGCTAAACAAGTGAACATCTGACCAGAATGGTTCCCAGTTCCTAGGTTCTATGAGCTGACTTAACGTGTTTAGTTAAGCGTGTTTAGCTTTTTTTTTTTTTTTTTTTTTTTTTTTGCTCAAATAGAGCAGGTTAAAAAGAAATGGTAAGCGAATACAGTATACTCTGTCATTCTCCTAATCAATTTCTTGAAATTCAATCTCAATTTTTAAATTTTTTTTAAGGAGACCATTCATTCTCTCTCTTATTCAAGAAGTTAGACCAAAGATTCAATAACAAAACTGTTGAGACCCTTTAAATATGATTTCTCCTACAGAATAATGCAATCATAAATAAATAATAATATAGATAAATAAATGTAAGTGTATCATTTAACTCTACATTAATTACAATTTATAATGTAACTGTATGCAAGAGTCTACATTAAACAACATTTCCTCATTTAGTGAGGAACTCATTATTACTCCAGTTTTATACATAAAGAATCTGAGACCCAAAACCAAATTTGAACTCAAGTCTAATTCCCTAGTGGCTTCTCCAGTCAATGTGCTTTCTTTGTATTCTTGACTCTACCCAGTTTCTTCATATGAAAGTTTTGGCAATGTCATCTGTTTTTCTTCATGTTGGCTTTTTCTCTTCCAGTCCAACCCACAAAATAACTTCCAGTTTTGATACTGAAATTGTAACATGATTTTAGGGGTGGTGTCTAACAGCCTTCGGAGAATGAACTGATGGGCCAAAGAGGTAAGCAAAAGCGGAGGAATGTTTATTGGCCCAAGTGCAGACTCCCAATAAGGGGAAGGGACCTAAGGGAGGGTTGCCAGTATGACGGATTTCTAGGGGCTTTTGTCTTCTTTTAAAGCCTCATGTGGACTGGTGATTGGTGCAGTTGCTTGTACTGGTGCCTTACCAGTATGCTAATGAAGCATGCAGGAGTTAGCTTTCCCATTGGTCCCTTCTTATGCTAATAAGGTATTCTGGAATTGCACTTCGGATTGGCTGTTTTCACTCTTCTGGGTAACTGCACCCTTTGTCTTTGTCTTGGGTCTTTATCTCTGGGAGTTGAACCTACTTTAGTAACAGCCGGGTCTTAGACTTTCTGCCCGGTAGCACATCCTCATTCTTTGCCTCTTACCCTTACTACTCTCTCCAAACCCCTCTCAGTTTTATGTGAAACAAAGGCTAATTCTGGGTAGTATTCTACCGCATTCAATCCAAGAATAGCTCCCTATTCCCTGTGGCTCAATTCCAGACTGAACAATGGATTCTGCTTCTTTCACAAAATAAGGCATCTCATATCAATTTCTCCTGTTCTTCTGCTCCAACGTGAACAAAGTCCATCAGTATGCTTTATTCACGAACACTCACTATCCTATCTAGATTTTCCTTGAATTTCTTTTTGCCTACATACTTTCTCTTTACTAAGTTAAAGTGCTACCCATCTTTCAATGGTGAGCGCAGAAATATTTTACAAGGACTGTTCTGATTCCCTTTTATGATCTTGACTAGCTTCCACATAAAAATCAGTTTGAACCTGGTCTGTGTTAGGCTGGCCCAGGGACAAAAGCAGCAGCAGCCATGCCTGGGAAAAAGGTGGCTGAAGTCAGACTGAGGCATTGAAGCCCACACCTGGATTCACAGGGCCAATGCCCAATCCCGACGTAGGAAGCCCGCGAAATTCCTTTGCTTAAAGAGCGCGCTCCTCTTTGTTCAAGCGCGACTTCCCCAGCCCGCGACTTCCCCAGCCCTCGTTCTGCGGACTTGGGAACCTCGCCCGGGTATGCAAACCCCAATAAAGCCCTGGCTTTTCGACTTTTTGTTTAATTGACTTTTTCTCCTCACGGAGCCCAGAAAAACCTTACAGTCTGTAAGCTACCACTCAGTATAGATAAATAGCCCAGGTCAAAAATGCTTCAGTCCATTTATGAAATACTGCATTCCTCTACAAAGTGTGACAAAAAATGGAAAAGAAAAGAACAAAAGAAAGTTTCATGAATCATCTCTGCGTAAGTAGTTGAATTTGGAAAAAGAGCTTTATTTTTCTTTAAATGCCTTTTTATACAAATATATAGAAGCCAGCAGTCTGTCACCTTTTCCAAAATGAGTCCACAAAGCAGAAAAGAGTCAACGGAAGTCTCTAATGGGGTACCGAATTAGCACATGGAAAAGACAAACATGTCCTGCTCATTATGAATTGTTAATGGCCTGTTTACGGCTGAAGCTGTCACAGAAAACAAGAGAGTCTGGTAAGTCAATAATTTATTTCAGACTGTGGGATTAATTAGGAAGACAATTAAGTAATTTGTGGGAAGGCAAAAAATATGTTTGGACGTTTTGTTTTTAGAACTCAGTGTCTGAGTTACGTGGTGTTTAAATATTGCTTGAAAGGGAAAAAGAAGTTACAGGCAGAAAGGGAGTAAACTTTATGAGTGTTTCTTCATTATCCAATATTGATAGAGTCCACTTTGTATTAATCACCTCAAAGAAATTTCATTCTAATTGTAGGTGGCAATAAGTTACATTTTTCTCTAATATTTAAATTATCTTATATTTCATATAAGAGCTAATGGTTAACTATAATCTGGCCTTGATTTGCTTTTGCTCCATTTTGAGGTTCTACAATGAAGAAGTGACTTTTGCATCTGCCTCATGAATATCAAATGAATCCAAGAGGATTCAAATGAAAAATGGGTATCGACAGTAAATTCAAAGTACAAGTAATGCCATTACAAATTTTGGGTTTTATTTTTAAAGGAAAGGTACAGGCAGGAATGAAAGAAAGTAGGCAAGTAGGCAGGAAAAAAGAAGAGGAAGAAATATTTTCTTTTGTTTTATCTAGTTGTGCCCAGCCCCTGGACACAAACCTGGATCCTTGGAATCTATGTGTATGGTGTTCTGCCAGAGGTGGAGGACCTAACCATTACTCCACAAGGGCTTGCCTACGGTATTTTTTTTAAAGCAACTGTCTTTATAGACGAGTCATTTCCTAGACTTTCTTTTAGTGGAATAATAATATTTAAATAAAAATAAAGTAGCATTTTTCATGCAGGAATTTTAGTTGTCACATCTGTTTCAATGAAGCTATTTTGATGCCTTGGTACTCATCAACATTACTAAAGAAATGATTGGTGAGCTAGTTACAGGAAACCATTTTTAGAGCAAGCTATACTGCAGAGATTAGACTTGGCTATGATCTGTACTGATAACAACAGCAGTCTGCTGGGAAAGCTTGATGGTCCTTTGCACATGTGTCTACCCTAAACTTGTCCCTCTACCCTCTATATCTCCTGCTAGGAAAAAGAAATCATCAATCTGAAAATATCCACCAATTTTTTTTAAGTCTGGTACTTGAAAGGGGAAATAAAAAGATAGATTACAAATTGATACATATCTTTTTTATGGTGAAGTCACTCCAGAGAAATATACAGACTCAAAGTAAAATCTTGAAAAGCACTTTTCTAGAAACTTTGTCACATAAGATTCCATTCCCTTGCTAAAAAATTCTTTACCCTTTACCTTCTTGCTGTTTGTTCTGTTACCATCTGCCTGTGTGGAGGATAATCCAGAAAAGAACTCATTTCTAAAAAGTGCCTTATGCTGACCCATGATTTAGATACTTGTATGGATGAAAAATGCAACATCAGCATATTGTCAGTAGCACCTCAGAAGGAAATCTTAGACTTTCTTGTTGATGTCTGTCTAGAGTCTGATTTCCTCATCAGTCACCAAGACCAAGATCAGATCACAGTGCTTTAGTCCCTGGCATGGGACATTTGAGAGGAACTCAGGACTTGAAAACTACAATACTGAGGAAATACTCAGCTTACCAGAAAGAAACTTAATTCTTCCAGCTGATTTGATTCATGTTACCTGTTTCAAAAGCACAAGCACGGGATTAGGTTGGCAGAAAGGAAAACTGGAACTCAAGAGTCAGACAGGAGTCCTGGTTTCTGAGCAGGTTCAGATTCACTCATGAGCAGCATGGTTTTGACAAATGGGAAGCTGAGAACTAAATCTATAGTTGGTGGAATCCAGAAATACCAACTGTGAGGAGGAAGCTACAAAGTGTAGGAACCCAAGAGTTTGGAGATGATCCCTGAACCTTCCTGAAATTTTAGCATGCATTTTTGGACCAATTCTCTTCTCTCTCTCTCCCTCTCTCTCTGTCTCTCTCCCTCTCTCTCACCCCACAAACACACACATAGTGTAGATGCAAATTTTCTTCACTTGGCTTACAGAGAAAGAGTCACAAATTAAATTGCTTAGTATATTGTTCCCATTATTACCTATACAAGTTAAGGAAATAATTATTTGACAAAAAGAACAACAGTGAGAGAGAAAGTCATTTAGGAGCTGGTTTCTGAGTTTTGTTCTTTCTTTATCAGGCATCTGTGAAGGAATAAGATGAAAATGTGAAGTTTCTACAAAACCAGCTAGCTGGTGGTGGGCATACACTTTAAGCACTAGAAACTTCAGGGCACTCATGAGGGAACAAATCAAATGGAAGCCACCTAACACAACTGCATGATTTAGAATTTTACTTGCCTGAAGTTACTGAGCTGGATGATCTCTCAAATTCTTTTGAAGGCTCTGCTTTTATAGTCACTGAATTGTCTAGTATGGAATCCAGTATGTCCTTAGGACTTGCCAGTCTTTGTAGAAGCTGTTTCAATTCAGCAGAGCTGGTAGTTGTGTCCTGTAATTTGGGGACTCTGAAAGTTTGCCAACAGATGGATGTTGATGTCTTAAGTCAGTATCTATTCTTCCTGAGATAGCTAAAATAAGTATTTTAGATTATTTCCTGATTTCTTATTTTTACATTGAGAATTTCTTTCTTGAATTGACAAAAATTTAATAGAATACATTAAGATTTTTATTGTTATTTTTCAAAACTCCATGTTGAACTATTACAAAATGGCAGTACTATGTCCAGGACCACACCCCATCCTTTTTTTTCCCTTTTCTTTTTTTTAATGCATTTGACATGTCAAAATTTCTAAGAGTAAAAAACTCTTTCCAGGAATATGGATGTGCTTACTAAGACTCAAAAAGGAAGCAGAGATTTTATTTGTATTTTCATTCAACAAGTATTTATTGAGCTTCTATTATTACCAGGCATTGTTCTAGACATTTGAGATCCACCAGATATCAAACTGTCAGACCTCTAATCATGGTATTTTTCTCATTAGGAAGAGACACAACATATCTTCACATTGAGAGGAAACAGGTAATATGCAACAAATAAAACAAACAGTAAATAAGTAATTAAACATGAGGTTAGTGTACCTGAATTCAGTTCATTTTGTTCTGTTTTCGTTATTATGTTGTGTTAGTTAATTTTATTGAAGGAGCACTGCATTATAACATTATAATATTTTAGGTGTATGGCACCATAAATCAAACATCTATATACGATACATTAACTTCATCGCCATCAGTCCAGTTGTTCCTTCACCATATAATTGATACCTTCCACCCAATTTGTCTACTTCCTTCTTCTTCCCCACCCTTAGAACCACTAATTTGATTTTATAGACTAAAAATTTGTTTTTGATTTAGTTTATTTGTTTGCTTGATTTTGCTATATACCAAATATAAGTGAAGTCATGTCGTGTCTTTCTCCTTCTGGCTTAACTCACTAAGCATAATTCACTCTAGGTTTAGCCATGATGGTGCAGATGGCAGGATTTCATCATTTCTGATAGCTCTGTAATGGAATTATTGTGTATATATACCACAAATTCTTTATTCACTTATTTATGGACATGTACTTGGTTGTTTCTAGCTGTTGGCTGCTATAAATAATGCTGCACTAAATGGAGTGGGGGGAGTGCATGCTTCTCTTTCAGTTAGAATTGCTGTGATTTTTAGGGTGATACTCAACAGTGACTAGCTAGAGAATATGGAATTTCCATTCTTAATATTTTGAGGAGTCTCCATACAGATTTCCATAATGGTTGCACCAATTTACACTCCCATTGTTACAGCTCTCTCTCTCTTTACCAACAATTGTGCTCTTTTAGAAGCAGAGAAGGCGGTTTTATTTCATGCGGAGCCCAGATTTCATAATCTGAGCAAACAAGCAAATTGGGGGTACAATTTTATAGAGCGAGGGGGAGGGGGAGGTGTAAATTAGAAATGGAATCACAAATGGAGCCCAAGTTAGTCATTTGTGAATTCCTTACATGGGCAACACACAGGATTCACATAATTGCAAAATGCACATAGGATTCCATTCTCAGGTGATAAAGAAAAGTCCTTTTATCTGGCCAGTAGCTTTCAGTCAGCTCAGACTGCAAGGCTCCTGATGGCTTGGTGGCCTTCACAGCTGGCCCATGGCAGTTAGAAACTGGGGGTGAGGATCTCTTCTTCTACACCTTCAATAGTGTACAAGCATTTCCTTTTCTCTACATCCTCACTGTCACTTGTTGTTTTCAGTCTTTGACTCACAGCCATTCTCACAGGTGTGAGGTGATATCTCACTGGTGTTTTGATCTGCATTGCCCTAAAAACAAGAGAGCTGGAACATCTTCCCTGTGCCTGTTGGCCATCTATATATCTTTTTTGAAGAAGCCTCTATTCCAATCTCCTGTCTATTTCTAATTGGATTATTTGTTTTTCCTGTGAGTTTTATGAGTTCTTTATGTGTCTTGGACATTAACCCCTTGTCATGTGTAAGATCTGCAAATATCTTCTGAGTCAGCAAGATCTGTTATTATTTTGATGACAGTTTCTTTTGTCGGGTAAAAGCATTTGTCTCTTGTAGTCCCATTTGTTTATTTGAACTATATTTCCCTTGATATTTGTAGTTGAGTTCTCCAAGACAGTTCGAATTACTTTCATTTTGAAATGAGCATCTTCCTATACCAGACTCTGCAGCCTAGACTCAATTAATGTAGGGGTGAATAAGACAAAGTTCAATTGTTTAGGATATTCACTTTACAATACTTTATATACTCACAGAAGATGAAAGAAGACACTTTCCTTTCTTAGTCGTGAGTTCTTAGGTTAAAAAAAAACAAACAGATTTATAAAAAACAACTCGTATTTTATAACAGAGATACATCTGTGGTACTGAGACTCCTGAAATGTACTTGTATGTTCTCTGCTCTCATGGCAGCCATGTTTCCTATTTTTTCTGATGATAATAAACTTAGTCTCAAACTTAGATCTTAATCCTCTTAGCCCACAACTCAAGTAGGGGATTTACTACAATGGAGTGGTCTGGGCACTGAGGTCATGTGGACTCAACTGCACAAACCACAAACCATGATGAGACAGCACCAAACTGCTCAGTCTCATCCAAGTGTAAGATTTCAAAGCTTCACTTTGTTTTCAGAGATAAGCAACAGGGCTCTGGATATGCATATTAAGAACCCAGTTCAAAGCCTAAGTGAAGAATGTTTAGAAAATAAATAAGCTGTCCATGAATCAGGTTCTGTTACCAAGTCAAGTTTTAGTAGGGCCATAAATGGTTATGTTTTCCCCCCAAATAGCTGCACAGGTGGGAGATCACAGAGAGAAAATGCAAATGAGCTGGCAGTTTAGAACAAATTAAAAAACAGTGTCAGATATTAACATGCAAAATGCCAATGCTGCATATGTACAACAATGAATGGAGTCTTGAATAGGATTTTTATTTTTATTTGACTGCCAGCTTATGTCAGTGGGCATTCACAAGCTGGGATGGGGGAAGAGAAAATGAAGATGCTATTCCAATTGCTGAACCCAGAAGACCCATCAGGTTTCTGCTTCTGGTGAAAGCAGATTATAGGTTAGAAAAAGGTGGCACAACTGAAGGAGACCTCACCACATGGCACTGGGAGGGAGCCAGATTTTGCATGCAAGAAGTGCTTTGGGGAATAAAGCCTTCTGGCAGTTTGGTTGTGTTTATTCCAAAATGTTTGCAGGGAAAACAGAGTGTATTTGCATTTTGTAAGTGAATGATGATAATAATAGGTTTCTGAGAGATATAAATCAGGGAAGATTCAATAAAAACAGAAAAATTTGAATATGCATGAATTGACCCACCCCCCACCCTCAGAAGCAGAGATTCCCAGTTGAGAGGGTGAGCAGGGCAGGGATAGTTTTGTATTTGCTAATTCTATGTGGGGACTATCACAGCCCCTTGATAGGAAGCATTGCCTGGATGGGTTTTGGTTGGGGAACACCTCAGGGCTTTCTGCTGTTGTTATAGAACAGCTCCCTCCCCCTATGTCTGCTTCACTTCCTCATGCCTCTGCCAGTCTGACTGCAGCTCCAACTCATGATGACTAGGCTGTTACTCCCTCCAGGCTCTCACTTCCTTGTCAAAGAACAGAGCTCACTAGTCAGTCAATAACCTTTGGCTAGCACTCAAACATTATGTGGATATAATAATTACTCTATTGATTTGATCAAATAAACCTCCCATTATACCAGTTGATCATTCATCCAATTAGATCCAAAAGATATATAGGCACTTCCATAAAATTCTTTGACACAGATAAAGTGAGATTTTTCTGATTTAACAAAAGGATAATGTTTATAAAAACTGATTTGACTTGTTGATTCCTTAATTCCACAAATATTTATTAAATGTGTAGGCACTACCTAGGTGAGCCATCTCTTTTTTTTATCTACTTAACTCAGTTATAATTATTCACAGCTGTTGAAAATAGTTCATTTGGCAAAACAAAATTCACCCAGAACTGTATATTACTCTTTAGTCTTCTGCAATTTTATTCACAGTTATCTTGTCCCTGCCTCCACACTGATAGTCACAGACATGCCGTGATTCTATAATCATTATACATGAGTCTTGGGACTTGCCACTAAGGTCAGTGTATAAAATAAGTTTCCCTCAGCAGAAATGGGAAGAACTCGCAGATTTGTCAGTCTTCAAATTAAAAAAGTAATAATTTGTGTTTTTTTAAAAAAATGTATGAATACAGTTTGAAAATAAAACAATAAACTTTAACCTAATGAAAATAGTCCACATTCACTGCCTTTCCTCATTCTGGGTCCTGCTTCCCAGAGAGAACCACTTTCATCTATTTCTGTTTTTTCTTTAGTTCCTGGCACCAACCTACATGTACCTGAATAGTATATTTATAATGCCCGTTTCATTCATGCATTCGCTGACTCACTCATTCTAGAAATAAGTGACTATTGTGTGTATGTACTTTTCCAGAAACAGAAATTATCTTCCCTATTTGACCTATCCTTGCAATGTTTCACAATCTTTTCTCTATTAACAAACTTCTGCTCTTTTTCTCTGTTATTGTGGATTTATACCTTTTTATAGACTAATATAATTTTAAGAGTCTCTGAGGCAAAAGAGAAGACAAGCATTGTGTTTAGTCCAATACATCCCACAGAAATGCCCCTGGCTTCTCTTTTTGAATACTCTGGATGTGGATGTATAAAGAGGAGCCAGATAATGTTGCCTCAGCTATATTAGAAAAAGTATGAGTGGTAGGAGAGCACGAGATTGGGAGCTGGGACACCTAGGCCATATCAGTTACCATGTCGGTAGCAAATAGAGTGAGCTAACATGACTAATTATTACTGTCTTTAAAGTAGCTAACATTTATTTAGCTCATTCTGTTGGCCAAGTACTGTGAAGACTGTACTGACTATTTAACTTAAAGTAGCCTCTAAGTTGCTCCATTTTTCAGATGAGAAAACTAATATCTAAAGAAGTACTACCATTTGTCCAAGGTTTCTCAACAGAACTAGAATTTAAATCCAAGTATATATATAGGACTTGTGTTTATCATCTTCCCCTTCAGTTAAGTCAATACAATAAACATTAGTTGAAGCTTCACTGTTCGCCAGGTGCTGTGCTGTTACTAGGTTACACGCAGTAAGGTATAGCATATCAGACACACTTAAGGGGACACTGTTTACATCCTCATGGCCTTCCTTCTAATTCCAACCACATTTGAGTGCAGCGTTCCAGGTGAGCTCCAATTCCTGATTCTATATACTGATAGCTTCTTCTCTCAAGCACATGCCCTTTTACTTCTGACAGGGTATCACCAGTAACTGGTGTGGTCCTTGCTCATTGAGGTTGGGAAATGTGAAAGATTATTCATCCAGGAGATGGATGCTCCATAGCTGGAGAGCAGGAGTTGCTACATAAATATCAGACAATTCTGGGAGACATTATATAGGCTTCTCAGGGAATTGAGGCCCCTGTTGCTCATGGCAGTGACCTCTGAAGCATATTCTTAAATTGATTTTCCCCCTTTCCCATTTCACTCTCCTGAATCACTCATTCTTGGTTCCTGGGATCTTCATCTCAAAAGATTTTTTTCAAGGAAACCCAAGTCAAGATACATACTAGAGGTAACTCAATGTATTTTGGTAAGTGCTAAGGTAGTGGGGGATATGGAAACATAGTCTAAGGGGTATTTAATGAAGTGAGGTGGGACTCGGAGAAGCCTTCGGGAGAGTAAATGTAGTTACCTACATCTCCTTCAGGTAGCACAACATGAGCAAAACAGAACAAAGTGCAGCACAGGGCATCTATTCACATATTCACTTTTTCTTTCCTAACATGTATTGGATAGCATTTTTGCTAATGATACAACATTAGAAATCAAAACAAAACAATGGGCCTATAAAATTTAGGAAATGTGAAAAGTAGACAAGTGCTATAAGGAAAATGAAAAGAGGGTGAAGGAATTACAATTGTACCATGTCCTGTGTGTAGAGCGGTTTTCCCACACCACCCAGCATTTGTTCCATCCACCCACTGGGTGTCCTACAACCCAACTCAATTTTGACACTACCTAAAGAGAGGGTTGGATCCCACAGAGTAAGGGCTCAGTGCCAAAAGACTGTCCATATTGCAGATGTCATTTGCAAAGCTAGATTAGCAGCTCTGCATCTGGCCAACTGGCTATAAATCTAAGGTTCCCAATCTCCTGCCTGGTTTCTACAAGAGTGACTCACCAAACTCAGGAAATTCATTTACTCAGTAGATTACTTGCTTATTAAATCACAGTATCATGGAGAATGTTCACAATATTATTCTAGAGAGGCCAACTATGATGTCTCAGTATTTGATTGAAGAATTGAAAAAAGTAAAGTTACTAGCAAGTATCTGAGGTGAGACTGTTATGGACAGACAGGAACAGGGGAGACACATTTGTCTTCTGAAGCAGAGTCAGTGAGAGAGTTAGAGGAATGTTGGCCAAGGTTCAATAAAAGCTTGAAAGCCAATAAGGACTTTATGCATATTTAGGACTTTGACTTAACATTTTTTACTTTTTCTGGGATTCAGTTCCCTCATAAAATGTGAAAGTTATAAATTCACAAGACCCTTTATAAACATCTCATATGACCTATATTTAAGCCCATTGGTTAACTTGAGCCTCATCCTACAATAGCCCTTCTTTACAATATTTCTTTGGCAGCTTGGGTGTTTCATGGGGAGCAAGACATTGCAGTCAAGCAAAGTATATGAAAGTGCAGTATTTTCGTTTAAACTCTGATACCCTCTTTTCTAAAAATAAACAAAGTTCATTAAAACTTACTTTGGCCTGGCCCACCTTGGTGGGACTCTGGACAATGACCTTGGCATGTGGTCTTCTCAGCAGCCTATCCACTGTGGTTACTAGTGAAGTCTCAGATTCTCACTTCTCCATTTGTGTATCTAATCACAAATGAGTGAGGACAAATAGAACAATTTATGGCCCTGAGTTTGAAGAAGCAAGTTCTACCTACTACTCTGAACTTAGAACCCACCTCTGACCATTTACATGAAGAAGTAGGAGCAGCAATGGTAGAAAAATGCATCAGCCTACTTTATGATTGAGTTGATCTTCAACTCTGGTCTATGGCAGAATCTTTCTAGTAAGTTCCTGTTAATATTACAGCGCTAGCAGGCTCTTTTAAATAATGAGAGCAAAAATAAAAGAGAGAGAGAGATTTCCTTTCAATTTAGAAAGGACAAATTAAATGAAGGTCAGCTTCGCAGAAAGGAAGTAAGACAAGCTTTTAATAATATCTGGCTTGATTTCTGTTTTTTCTACAATTTGACTATACCTCGAGGGTGTTACAACATCTTGGAAATAAGTTCCATCTTCTACTATGCTTTCGATAATAATGTTCACCTTAACAATATTCAACTATTCAGTATCGCAATAAAGCTATGTAGAAATATATAGACCTTAAAAAAAGGGCAGATTCTACTATTGTTATCACTAATGACATTAATATGGTTTCTAAAGGAGAAATTCTAGACTCTTCTATTAAACCTCCCATTTGAGCAACGCCAGCGCTTAACAACACGGTACTTGAGAATCAAGGGTCTCCACCATGGATGTATATTCCTTTTCCTTTGGCTTGAAGTTTTAAGCTGCTTACAACATGGGGAATTCAAAGCTGCAGGCACACAACTGTCAGAACTGTCGGGAAGATTAACAACAGGTATTTGAAAAGAAAACAGTAGGCAGTTAAGGAGCTGTTCTTGGAGTATGATTTATGAAGGTTTTCATGACAAGACCATGGTTTTCATGAGAAAACAGTATTCATTTCATGAAACTCAACTACATGGGTGTTTCAATAAACAAGTTGCTTTTGATCAGTAGATGCTATTCATAGACCCAAAGTCTTTTAAGAATAAATAATCAAAGAGAAAAAACAGTAAAAAGGAGGCAGCCCCAAGGTTCAGTCTAACAGAATAAACTTTTTGTGTCCCCCATTTTATGTCATCTAAACCACAGGTGACCCTTCATTTCTATTTTATGGAGGTATCAGGTGATTAGCCTCAAGCAATGCTTTGTAGAAAGTACCCAGTTATTTTATTAAGTGTGGCTGTAAAATAATTGATATATTAAAGATAAAAAAGTCTCATAAAACTGTATTTAATATATGAAGGCACCAGAAAAAGGAGAGATTTATAGTTATAGTTCACTATGGTGATCTTAAGAATTATTCATTCATTAAAAAGGCTTAGTCCCACAGGATTCTTGCCAGAATATATTTCATGTGACAATGAACCCATGCTGGGAAGGAGGAAATATATGCACAAATATGTAATTTGCAAGATATTTGATTCTGGTGGTAATTGTTTGGAATAACTTCACTCTTTCATTTCAAACCTATTTGATTTGAGTATTCTGTTGTTTTCCTATCTGTCTTTCTGAGAACCCTTTCGGGTCATCAGCTAACTTGAGACAATTTGGGGTTGGGGTGCATGGCAAGAGGTATGCAACACTCTTCTCCACCACGTGGCACTCCATAGCCAGCACCTTGCCCCAGTCTAGGCCTCACCCCTCTGGTTCTGCCACATTATTCATCTGCTGAGAAGCAGTTACTGCATAAAGCAGGTGCGCCCACTGGAATAACTTGATTGAGAAGATTTTATCTAAACAAGGATCAGCTATTAAGTTTCATCAAGCCATATTTTTACTCTATTTCATAGAAACAGCAGGTGAGTTAGACTGGTTGCTTGCTAAAGAAAAACACATTAAGAAGGCTTAAACCTCAAGCAAGCATGGCTATAGAAGTGTTGTTGGTGATAAAAATCTAACCTGTAGGACATTTCTACAGCTATAATCTAGATGATTGAAATGAACATTACTATTTTAGGTTTAACATAGAGGATTTTGTGCCTCTAGGGGTACTTCTGAATCCCCTAGACAGTACCCAGCACCACTGAAAAATGTCTCTACATGTTATGTAGCTACATGGAATCCGATGAAAATATTTAGAACATACGTCTTCAGCAACAGGCTCTTGGCTGCTGCAAATATATCAGAATGACTATACTTGGGCAAAATGGGAGAAAGGAAGGGAACTGACAGTTTTAAGAAGATTAAAAAACCAACCAACTTCTAGAAGATTAAAAAAGAGAGAGCCAGGAGGATCATTTATAAAAGGAAGGATGTAAATTCTTTACAATCTGATTGGTTTTCCCTGGAATTTGCTAGCTTTAATGAAACTGTTATTCCTGAAGGAGTGAAAGCCCTTTTTTTAATGTGAATAAAGTAGTACTGGGGGTTGGCATATCGTTAGTCTTTGGCCCCAAGAGACTATCTCTGAAGACCTAATTAGGTTACCAACATGTGAAAATTAGTTTAGTAATCCCTGTGCAGGAGGCTTCAGGGTGCCTGATTTCTGAATGTTGGGGTGGTTAACACTTCCCAGAGCATTCTTTGAGAACTCTATAAATCACTACTTTTCTGCCTTCCATACAACAAGTAAGCTATCATCAAAGACTCATTCTAATCAGATGATCTTTTCTACAGTGAAAAAAATTAAAGGTATCTTAGGGTTTTCTTTTTCTTTATGACAGAGTTACTGACAAAGTGCATACCCTTCCTAAGTTTTAAAGTATTTTCTTCTTCCAAATGGGATAATAAGTATGATTTATGTATTTTTAACTCAACCAAGGAATTAAAAAGCAAACTCTTGAATTTAATAAAATGTTTGAACTGTATAAACCAAAGCTTCACTTGCTCCAAATGATGAACAGAAGGCAACTATGATTCGCTTAGCAAAGTGAGAGGTAGCATGTGAGAGTGAAAAGAGAATGGCCTGGAAGTCACAAGGGAGTAAGCTAGCAAACTTTCTAAGCATTTTCTCTACTATGCAGTGAAAAGAATAATATGAATCTCATCTTATAGTACAGCTAATTAAATGGGGTTATATAAGGAAAAATGTTTTGTCAAAGAGAAAAGCATTGTACAAGCAGAAGATATGTTTGTGCACAGTCATATAAATTCTCCCATGATCAGTACATATATCACCAACAGTCAAATAATTCAATTGAATTATTGACTAATAAGACCATCCATTTTTTACAATTGGACCAATTATAGATAGAAAAAGGGCATTTTATATTCATCACCCAATATAATGCATGTTAAATGCATGTCATTACTCATTAGGAGAAGAGAAAAGTAGCCACTACTGATAACCCCTCTAGTAAGTAATCCACTCTACTTTGCCAGACAAGCTCATTTCTGAATGAGCACAAAACTAGTTATAGGCAAGAAGAACTTGGTTGAGTAAATTTCTTTAAAAGGCAATTGGTACCTAACATACACCTAACATACATCTATTCAATAAATTGTGTCAATAAGAAGATTAATGGAAAATCATATGCAGTTCTACTATGTGCAAGACACTTCTCAGAACCCTGTGTGTTCAAATAGAAGACACAGCCCCTGCCATTAGTGGGAGGTTAAAACTCTCATTGGATAGATGTAATGTATAAGATGGAATTTCCTAGCAATAAATCTTTTAAAGAAAAAGACAATAGAGATTATGCTGTGTTCACTTTGTCAGGCAGTACTTCAAGTAGAAATGTGATTTCAGCTGTCTTTGAGGATGTGGAAAAGGAAGTATTTTTAGCAAAGGACAATATAATAAGCAAAGACAAAAATGAAAAAGTGCAAAATGCATATGGTAAAGTTTAAAAAAATCACTGGAAAAGGTAATATAGGAAAGCGTAGCAGGAGATGAGGCTGAAAAAAATGCCATTTAAATGAACTTCCTTTTGACTTGATGATCTCTGAAAACGACAAAAGGTCGGGGGAGATTGTAGCCTCAATGAATTGACAAGGTATTTTCAAATTAATGGTGGTTTTTAAAGTGCTGAATTATCGAAAAAGAAATAGGCCTTCCTGACTACTACCATTTTGTAACCTGTAATAAAGAACAATCAAAATAAGTAAAATAAGCACAGTCTGATATAACAAAAAGGGAAAAGTTTAGCAATTAGAGTCAATGTATATATTTACACATAAAAGCTCAAGACCTATCTGTTGCTAGAAAAAGGAACTGAAATCAGTTTTCCAAAAGTAAAGTTATTTTAGGTAGATGTTCCCAGTTCCTTCCTCCGAATTTTAGGGTGCTGGGAAGCAATGCACGGGATCTCCAGGAGAACTTACTGAAACAATAGACTGTTTGACACCACGCCTCTCACCCACCCCAGAATTTCTCCTTTAGTAGACCTAAGGTGGGGCTCAGGAATTCAGATTCATAACAAGTGCCCAGCTAATGTTAATGCTTCTGGTCTGGAGATTACATGTTGAGAAGCAATGTTCCCAATCAAGCTACATCATCCAAGTACCACTGCTAAGGGGATCAGCGAATACTTCTTAAACCTAAGAGTTCTAATAGAAACTGTTCTTTTTGGTTGAGATGTAACTTTGATTAAGCCCATTCCAATATGTCTTCAGTTAGCTTTGTTGATAGTTCCTTGGAAATTGCAACTTTAAGAGAAAGAACATAAAACAAAAGAGGAGCCTAAATCACGTTTTGTTAGATGTCAGTTGGAATTGTTTTATTTTTTTTTCCTCATCAACATTAGAATGAAATGACATTGAACACAATGACATTATTCAAGGATCTGCTGTATGAGGACTGAAAATACATTCTAAAAAGATCATTGGACTTGGCTAGGGGAAGCAGAAAATCCTCTTCTAGTGCACATCCAGATTAAGTGCCTCAATTTTCACAATATAAAATCTTATACCCAGCTTGGCTGCTCTTAAAACATATTGTTTAGATTTAATTGGAAATGTATAACAGCTACATTCTATGTATCTGCTAAGGAGTTCAGTCCTAACTTTACCCAATATCCATTTTTTAAAACTGAAATAAATTGTATTTGTCAAGCATGGTCTGAAAGCTATTCAGTCCACACATTCCTCTCTGGATAATTTGTACCGTGGTGACATTATGATATGTTGCTATCAATTGTGGAATATATTGGAAGCTATTTATTAGAAATGAGTTTTCAAACAAGTAATTAGGGTAGAATGTTGGGCTATTCCTCCAACATTATCTTAGTTAGTCTGTGTTCTGATTTTTCAAGTGGCAGAGAAAGTCAAGGGATTTCTGAAGTCTATCTTATATACATCTTTCGCTGTCTATCTGTTATGGAAGCATCACTATCACATATGAAAAAATACTGGAAACTATCACATACATACTCATAGATATGTCCCTCACCAGAATCACCTGGAATAATGGTCAAATGCATATTCCAAGGTTGTATTCCAGGCTGATAAATAAAACTGGGAAGTGGGGCCTGAGTCTCTATATATTAAAATTACTCAGATTAGGAATAGATTTTGGGTAAAATGATTTGTAATGTTATAACTCTGTTTGCCAACAAAAGCCAAGCGTGTGCTCTTTTAGAAGTAGTGAAGGCAGCTTTAGTATGCATGGGCCCAGGGTTTGGATTCCTGAGCCTGCAGGGGAGTCGGGAATATGCTTATATAGGTTTAGAAGGAATGAGGGAGAAGGGAGGTGTAAATTAGAACAGGAATTACAAACGGAACCCAAGTTAGTTATTTGTGAATTCTTCACATGGGCACTACACAGGATTCAGTTGATCAAATATGTATTTTCAAAATGCTCCATTCTCAGATAATAAAGAAAAGTCCTTTTATCTGGCTAATAATTTATTTGGTTGTCTCGCAACATCGCAGCCAGCCCAGACTGCTAGGTGCCTGATTGCTTAATGGGCTCCACAGCTGGCCCACAGCTGCTAGAAGCTGGGCGTGCGGTTTTAAAGGTGGAGAGCACAGACTTAACCCCAAATCTGGGATGCTACAGAACTAAATAGGAAAGTGACACCCTCATCCTACTTTGCAAAGAATCGGATACTGTTGGTCTACATTTATTCTAAAGATGCCAAGAGGGAGTTCTATTATATAGTTTATATTATCTTACCTATGATGAGATGATGAGTCTCAAAAAATTATCTATTTTAAGTAATAATTTTTATTGCTATGCTATTCTCACATCAATTGTACCTCAAATCAGTACCTAATCTGATGAACTTTAAGATTTCTGTTGCTTTTTTATCTGTAAAAGAAAGTAGCCATCAAATTTAGACTTGCCTGTAATTTGAAAATAGAACAGAAGAAGTGGTCTTTAAAAACATAAAGGCAGGAATATGGTAATCAAAGAACCATCAGCAATTCAGCCAAATAGAGACAATGCTGATTTCTATGGTGATAAGTTTCACATACATAAGACAGTTGATAATTGGAAGGGTTTTCCCAAGTTTTCAATTGTTAGCAAGGATTAACTACTCTTTAAATTGAAATTAAATATTGATTTAGCTTAATAGTAATTGCTGAATTCCCTACTTCAGTTTGACTTTATACAATTTATGATCACCATCTCTGTCTCAATTTTCCTACTAATGAAGTGAGAGTAATAATTCATGTCACATGTCTTTAAGGCTCCTCCTAGCTGTGTGATGACATATATTTCAAGCATGCATGCATGATTCCATGTGATTCATGAAGAGAAATATCAAAGTTTGGATTTCTTGTTGCTTATGTGCTAAGTCTGCATATTATTTACCTACATATTTATTGTTCCTACTCCTTCCTGTCAGCACACACACACACACACACACACACACACACAAATGGCTGCATCTAGAAGAGCTAGGACTGTAACCATCCTGTTTAACTGCTAAATCACTAGTGCCTAGAATAGTACCTAGACACAAAAGATACTCCATAAATATTTCCTGAATAAATTAATAAGAAACAGGCAGTTAAAGCACATATAAATCAGATTGCACTGCTGTTGGCAGTGACTGAAATCAAGGAAATAAAAAACAAGAAAGGTGTAAGTGTGAGAAGGGTGTGTGTGTGTGTGTGTGTGTGTGTGTGTGTTTAAGAGAGAGAGAAACTAGTTGAGGAAGGGATCAAAGGAAGTAAGTGCCAATCAGACATGATTATCCTATCAGAATGTACTTCCTTAATAACTGAGAATTACTAGTATGTCCAACAAAATGTTTCTCTGACACTTGGCTTTGTTGTATCTCCCACTGAAGAAATAGACAACCGAGGGGACTAAAACAACATCCCAAGTTTTTCATAACTGTTCTGCACTTCCCTCACTCTGACATAAAGAATCAAGGACAGTAGAGGGCAGCCCCAGAGGCAAATAGAAGCTCTAATTCTTCTAAACCTTTAGCCCTTCCCTTAATCAAAGAAAGGAAGATGTCCGGCTTCTTGTGTCTCCACCCTTTACCTAATCCAGAAATATTCTTCTGCCCCTGCTCTCTAGACGAGTATAGAAAGGGCAGTTATTTATCTTTACTTTCAGAGTAAGGAAGACTCATTCCTCCTTGCCATGTGACCACGTTCTCTCCTCTGTGAGCCCCCAAGTCCCCTCTCCATTCCTCAGCTCAGAATGTAAATTTATGGTAGTTCAAGATACCTCAGAATTTACTGCCATGGAAATTCTCCATATGTATATTATTAAATTTGCTTTTTCTCCTACTAATCACAGCTAATGTTAGTTTGTTAATTCCTCCAGCCTGTGAAAAACCTCAGAGAAATGGGGGAAATTTTCTTTTGATCCCCACACAATAAATCTCATTGCTCACATACATTCCTAATACATCAACTTGGTTTATTTCCTCAGCTCTCCTCTTGAACCCGACGTAATGCATCACTGACACTTTGTAGGTTTTATCTTACTTTTGTTTTGCCAGACTCTGCTATCCCATCTATGACTGTTACTTCTTGGAATGAGAAGCACACAAAGAAGACTTTCTGAGGAGCCACGTGTTGTAACTATCCAACTGGACATCAGTCCCAAAGTCTAACACAAATGGTGGAGGAAAATGCTAACATAACATGCATGGTAAGGCTGAATTTTCTCTATCTCACATCTAATTCAATGTTGTGGAAAATAACTTAAAATCAAACAATGGACTCATTAACACTTTTAGAAATATTGTCAGAAACATTTCTGGAATCAAATAACCTCTAGAGTATCCCACTTTGCACTCATTCTTTAGAGTTCCCTTTGTCTTGGATGAAAACTTCCCATTTTCCTTAATTCCTACATCAATCAGGTAGTAATATCTAGAACAAATAACACAATAACAAAAATCATCCTTTCCCCATATTTTACAATATCCAACCTATGGGCTGAGTCTGTGTCATATGATCATCTTCAAACTTCTTCCAATCATTCTGTACTATTTAATGGAGTTACAAAGCTAAAAAATATATTTTCATGATTATTAAATTGATCAAATAACCAAAATAATGAAATTGACTATAAATCAGGATAATGTGATATTTATAGCACTTTCTAAGAACAAATAACTATAACTATAAACAATGCAAAAAACTATCTGGAACATACCCAGTTTGAGAAAAAAAATTTGAATGAGATCCCTACTCTTTATTGGCAAAGGTCGTAAAGAAGTCCTGAGCACAGAGTGAGACTTATCCATAGTCCTGAAATCTGCTTTAAGAAGAAGGTACTTTTCCTCCTGCTTCTACCTACTAACATTCAAATTATTTATTTGCCTCATGTCACTAAAATTAATCTCATACTGCTCATTATTATAGATTCATTTCCCTTATGTTTTATTATTATACAAAGGCAGAATGATCATTTAAAAACTTTTAGTCAACGGTCATCTTCTGTTCCAATTCTTCTGTTTTCCTTGATCACTGCGGAGTCGGGGGATAGTAAAATGGTCACCTCTCTGCATGCTAGGTCTTCAGTTATTCACTGTTTTCATTTTCTACTTCTCTGTCTATATATAAGGCTATTCTAGTCATTAGCCTGATCATGGTCCTAAAACAAGTCAGTTGTGTTCCCAACGTGGTTATATTTGTATGGAACACTCTTTGCATAGAACATTCACTGTTAAACCTGTCTCAAATTTTCTGCATAGAACTTTTCTCTCAGATCATACCCTTCAATGAGGCCTTCCTTGACTGCTTCTTATACTCATGCACCTCTTATTTTCTTTCCTGTTTTTGTTTTTCTGCATTTACTTACTACTTTCTAATATAAAATATAACTTACATTTAATTTTGTTGTTTTTCTACTGTCTCTAGAAGAGGGCAGGTATGTTGGTCTTTCTCTTTTGTATACTCTAAGAACAGTATCAAAAGTTGTGCTTAGCACACAGTAAATAATATTTGTTGAACGTATGCATACATGAATGAATAAGTGAGTGAATAAATGAGCAAAGTAATCAGATAGTATTTGACACTTTCAACTCAGGATAAAATGATATAAATGGTGACTGATACCAAAGCACATTGTGAAAGAGTGCATAAAGCAGAAATTTCAAAGTGGATTTCCAGAATCAGTAATACAACTCATGAATATCAAATGAATAAATTGTTGGAGATGACAGGAATTTCTAAGAAGATTTTTGGAGGGAACTGTGCTGACAGCAATGCCTCCTCAATCCAATAGGAATTGGAAAGAGGCAAGCATTTCCCATATCACCTGGAATCAAAAGAGAACTTTACCAGCATTACTCACAGAAGTTGCTCTTCATCCTCTAGATTTGGGTAAGAGTTACAGTGATGTAATGGTCACTTACCAATGTAAAGGCAAGCCTTTGCAGCTATTTATTTAAAGATCAGTACTCTAATAGCATTCATGTAGAAAGAATTGTAAAACAAAACAAAACAAAAACAAGGCTGAGGCAGGAGTGGCCAAGTAGAAAAAGTGCAGCACCAAGACACTAAATGCAATGTTTCCAACAGACGCCTCTGAGAACTATGGAGGCATCTGTGGACGAGTATGAATACTCAGCAAAACCAAATTGCTAAATGCCTGAAAGACCCAGGCAACTGAAACCCCCAAAACATAACATAAATCAAGAAGAAGATTCCATCCCACTTACCTCTCTTCTTTCCCTGAATTCAACTAGGATGGAATCCTAAACTACAGTAAGCAAGGTGAAGATGAAGGGATAGCATTGTGAAAGGAGGAGAAAAACATAAAGACATACTCAAAGCAATGGTACAACCCACATGCAATGGTACAACCCACATCAGAATTCAAAATAAAGAAGGAAGAAGACAGAATGTAAGATCAAGTTCGGAGTTTGAGTTTTCTTTGGGACTGAAAAATATATGTTCACCAATTAAAGTTGTCTGTGAACTTGCAACCATAAAATTTTGCCCAAGAGACCAAAAAAATCATGGAGACCTGATCTATGTTCTTTCAAAGACAGGCTAGTAATAAAGCTTAGCAGGTTTAAATAAATTATGAGAAACAAAAATAAATGTATTTTAATGAGTAGATATGGTTTATTCAACATTTATTAGAAGAGGATGAATAAATACAAGCAGGACATCTATTTCACTAAAGAAATGTTCTTGGAAAAAACAAATATTAACCTTGTAGCAGTCCTAGACTCTCCTATTTTATCATCATTCTGAAACTAATATGATTAGTTAAGAATGCCACTTTATCTTCCTGAAGTCAGAAATATCACTTTTTTAAAAGTATTTCTGTTCTAAAATCTTTTATACTACC